>ML839800.1:0-12515 GCA_009831015.1 Picea engelmannii | reverse complement strand
CTTCCGCAAGAATTCTGTGTGTGCATATGTTTTAATTGCATGCAGTTAGAAAATTATATGTGACATAACTTAGTTAGTATGATAAGTATGTTATAGTATGTTCTGCACAGAGAATGGATGTGTTCTCCGGTGTAGCGTGGCCCGGCATGAATGGTCCGGGACGCTACAAATTGATATTTGAGCATGAAAGAGTGTTCTAGAGTAGCATGGCCTGACCTATTGAAGGTTGGGAATGTTACAAAGACAGTTTCAGAGCTAAGTAAAGCGTCTGAGGAGTGGCATGTCCTGACCTGTGGGTGGTCGGGTGTGTCACAAAACATCCTGGAATTGAATGCACAGATGCCACTAGACATGAATAGTACTTTTTCCTCAATAACAACAAGTTGGCATATTCTTCATTGTTGCTATAACTATTCAGTATCTTCCTCAACTTGTCATAACTGTGTGAAGCCATTTGATACCCTGTGAAATAGATTGTGAAATTTCTGCTACAAGTTGTGTTAGCAAGGTTTATTTAGACATATATATTATGACAACATCCTTCATCATTCATTGAAACACAAGTAATTTCACAACCTTCCCTAAATTTAATCATGCTAACAAGAAAGAAACCTAAATTTCAATCCTCCTTACCTTGTGAGATGTACACAACAAAGTAGTGATGATAACAAGGATTAGGGTTTAAACTAGGTTCTTGTGATAGAAAAAGAGATATTTATAGGTGGAAAAAAGATGTCATTTCTTGAGCCCATCATCTCCCCTCAACCAAAAGTGTTGCATGTCCTCATGCAATCTACTATTCTTGTTCAAGAGAACTAGAGTGAAGATCTTTCCAATTGAAGGCTAGATGCCCAAATTCATTTTCACCAGCCTACTTGATGGGTGACTTATAAAACCTAATAGGACACCAAAGAAGGGGAAAGTGAAATCCAAGGCCAAGCCACCTAACATCATGTATTATTATAGAGTTTATATAAAAAAATTATTTGTTGAGGGATCAAATGAAAAATGGATAACCCACAAGTTTCCTATTCCTCAAGTTATTAGGGAGTTGTTCCCATATGTCACGGGAAATCAACAATGCTTTCAAGGAATGGTTCTTGACAATTTCTTGGTAATTAGAGATATCATACATTTGATGGTATATAATGATTGCATAGTCTCCAAGGTATCGTAACAACCTTTGGTAATAAACTATTATAACCAATGGTAGGGGATAGTGATACCAAATAATCAATCTTGAAAATCCTTCAATCCTGACATAAAATTATGTATCTGTCTTCCACTAAACATGACTAAACATGAATGATGAAAATGCTTGTAGATGGATATCGCCAACATAAGGATTGGGGTTCCACTTAGAACTGTCTTGCAAGTAGAATTTGAAATGATATAGTTAGTTCACACAATAAGTTTTGATCAAGAGAATCACAAGATATAAATATATTGATAAAATATTGAGGTTGTTTGATCTCATATGTTTTTTCTGCTACCAGGTATCAAAGCCTAACGGTAGTCCATATTTCATATAAAAATATGGGGTAAACTCAAGATTATGACCTAAAACTTAGGGCCTATAATGCTAATTTAAAGGCATGTTGCCTTTGGTTCTGTGCCTGCATCAACTATGCTTTACACTCTTTAAAATTTGGCTTCCACTTCTCCTCCCGAACTAAATATGTTAAGAATCATTTTTCCGTCAGTTTCTCAATCACTTGCTAATGTATCTCCTTTCTGATCCCAAGATAAAATAGCTCATATTTATCTCGCCATCCATGTAGGTCAGGTTTTAGTTGGATACATGCATATGTATTCACCATGGTCTCATCCAATACAATATTGATTATTTGATGAACTATCTTCATACATTCTTCTGAATAAGCATTTCCCTTGTCCATTTATGATTCTTTTGAGTCAATGGATTCTAATAAGGAATTTAGAGGGTTATTTCTTGGAACCCTAGACCCTTTTCTTTCCAATTTTATCTTTAGCTTCTGATTTTACAACCGCAATTTTATGTTATCCTTTAATAAATCTTGGTAACTAGGGCTATAGATATGAAATTATTTAGAGTCCATTCAAGACTTGGACTTTCCTATGTTACCTTTGATTCTTTTTATTTTTATCAATCCAACATGCTTTGGGTGTGGATTAGGTTTAGGAGAATGAAAATATCCATCAATTTTATCATCAAATTGATCTTGTTATGGTGCATAGAAAGGTCTAGAAGGATGTAATCCTTCTAATTCATGATCATCAACTTGCACCTCTTGTTTCTCTAGAAAAAAGGACTTTGGAGACTATAGGTCCCCTCATTTGTCATCAAATTGTCCTTCCTGCTACTATGGAGATGAGGACCTTGGAAATTGTAACCCTACTAGCTCATCATTGGATTGGGTTTCATGTTGTTCTGGAGAGAAAAACCTTTGATCCTGTAAATCCTCTAATCTATCGGACTCAGATGAGGAGATGGAGATTGGAGATGGACCAATGACAAGTTTTGTAGTAGGGTCCACTTGTAATTCCACAACCTCCTTTTCCTGTGACATTGGAACTGTAGGTGCCTTGGAGGCACTCATAACATAGTGATGATGTGATTCCATAGCAGCAGATGTACCGGGGGTTGAGGTGGAATATGCAGGGGTTTGTTTTCCATTGTTCCTAGGCCGATTGGTATGAAATATAACCCTCACCTTAGGTTTTCTCCCTATTCCTTTTAAAAACAATTCCCAACTCATATGAAGCCTACCCAACTTAGTCATAATCAACATCTTTATCATACCTTGGTGGTATTACCTTGTCTCAGGGTTTTCCTTCTTGCGAACCATGACAACCATTTTCGGTAGGATTTTGAGCAAGAAGAATGTCATGTTTAAGATTTCTTCATTCTTGAGGTGCATCATGAGTTTGAAAAAGTAGTGAAACACCATGTTTTACCTCCCCTCACAAGTTATGAAAATTTGGATGATGAAATCTATCTCTTTCCAAGGTGAAATCAACAAGTCCCTTTGAATTCCTTTTCATATGTCGGGCATAGAAGAGGGATTTGTTAGAAACTGAGGCTAACTATCTACTGGTAGCTTCAAATTATTTAACCAACTTCCACCCTGCATGGGGAGCCCTATGGATCAATTGATGAGCTCTTAAATTACAATTAGGGTAAGTTGTTGCACTAATGTCCTCCTATTGTTGAAGGTTTTAGAAAATTCCAATCCAATTCCTAGATCCTAGCCTTGTAACCTCTCAAAAAATGAAAACCAACATGATTTTGCAAAGATTTTCATTACCTATGGGTTGTCTACAATTATCATCGTATCTTCAAGATCGAACCCCTTCATCGATCCTCCGATGGTGCACTATATCCAGAGGTGAGTTTGAAGAGTTAAATGGTGCTCCGAGGTAAGTTCTTTGTGGTTGAATTGTTGAATTGTAATTAAGGGCTATAAAATGTGGGTAATCATATGAATAAATGAGAGGATTATATAGAAATCTACAAGAGGATGGAGATAAACAAGTGGCCTGACATTGAAATTGATTGTTATTGATTGCAATCAATAACAATCAATTTCAATATCTTTACACATGTTCCCGTCACATCTCATGAACTTAGCAATTTTCCTAAATTTCTAGTTTCAAAAGTTAAAGATCCATATTGATGCATGCATTGAGTTTTTTCATTTCTAGATGAGGGATATGTTAGAATGTGTTTTAATGTCTCCTAGTGGATAGATGTAATCTTGTAACTAGTGTCATAATGATGATCATTATAACATCATTTGTGGGGAACTTATACATGTAACTAAGCTTCACTAGAATTTATTAACATTGCACATGTGCACACAAAGGTAGTTTTGGGGAGTTATTTTCCTAGTGACCAACCCCTCATGTAATGGTGACCTGCACTACTAGGTCCTTTTTATCCACCACTTATCCCTTATCTCTTAATGAGCGTATTTCTTACCTTTATTGTTTGGTGTTTCTTGTTATAAAAAAGAGGATCACATAGCAATAATATAAAACAAATGCATAAATAAAATAGATGTCCCTTTATTCCATATTCATTGCACTCATTGGGTACATACATCACACAATAGGAGTAAATAAGGATACATAGGTATTACTAGTCCATGTTATTAGTTCATATGAGTATCAATTAAATGGAAATCATTCATGAAATGGTTGTATAACCTCTATTGCCTAATTACATTCGTTCCATTAGTAGGCTTATCATTGAATAGGCATGAATATGGGAAAGCAATACGATTGGTAACATGTAATGGCAACTTATTAGAGAAACAAGGCAATCACCTTTCCCATATTCATTGATGTCATTGCCTCAATAAGATTGGTATAATACAGTTAATAAGTCAGTTAGTCTTAATCTTCATATTGTATCTTCCTAATAATGATACCACTCTAATCATACAAAATCTTCATAGTGGGTTCGATAACCTGTAGATACGAGTTATGCTTTGAGTGCCATATCACGTAGTTTCCATGACAAGATCTTAGTAATATAGAGCTTAGTATGATTCCAGGCATTGTGTTGTTTAGTGATGTTTGGTATAGGATAAGAATAGAAAGAAGAATGGTCACAAGAAGGTGTGAGGAGGCTTCCCAGAGTAGTGTGCCCTTGGTCAAAGTCATAGGAAAATTGTAAATAGAATTAGGGAAAAATAGAAACAAATAATGCCTTTTTATTTTTCTGTTCACAAGATCAACATTTATGAGAAAAGAAATAAATATATCTAAGTTAAATTCTGAGTATAAACAAAATTTTCGAGTGAAAAGACAAACCTCAAGCTTACCTCATGATCTAAGAAAGATGTACCTGTCACATGTGTGGATGAAAACCTTTATAATATGCTCATAAATAGTTTTAGGTTCAATGATCAAACCTTTAGGGTTTTATCTCTATCATAAGGACTTAGGAATAGTTTTGCCAAGGTATAGACCATCACAAGACAACTGCAACAAACAAAACTTAGATTTGAAAAGATAGTCCAAAAAGGAGGTTGCACCATCATCAAGAGAGAACAACTAAGGTAGTCACAACAAATAGGAGAGTGAGGAGTGAGTGAGTGTGAGTGTAATAGAATACTAGAGGGTAGGGTCTTATTTATATTTAGGGAGAGGGGTTAGGGCAATTCAAAATTATAATTAAATATTGAAATTTAATTAATATAAATATTAATTAAAATGCCAATTAATATTAATTATAAAAACCCTAAACACATATAAAACCCCAATCACATAAAGAAAACCTCAACCACATAAAACAACAAGGGGGTACCTTTTAAGAAAAAGTCAAGGGGGGGTCCATAATGGAAAAACATGTCCAAATGAGTCTCATAATGACCTATAAACTTTATCATCACTACATAAGGGGGTCCATCAACAATGTGGTCATGTCCATCTTCATAAGCACTCCTAGGTCTCATGGACCATCCCAGGAGAGAGGAAGAGGATCACACATCAACACATCTTGGTATTACACCAAGATCTACCTGGTCAAAGACCAGGTTTCCCCATAACACATCTGGGGGCCCTAGAACACATCTAGGGTCTTATCCACCAAGGAACAAGACAAAAGATCAACCCATGCATTAGGCAAGGGTTCCCTGGAACACATCCAGGGGCCCTATAACACATCTAGGGTCTTATATCAACCACCAAGGAACACATCCAAGGATCAATCCAAGCACTAAGAAAGGATTCCCTGGAACACATCCAGGGGCCCTAGACACATCTAGGGACTTATATCAACCACCAAGGAACATATCCAAGGATCAATCCAAGAACTGAGCAAGGATGATCCCTTAGGAACCCTACCATTTGGATGACATTTGCTTCCTAGAAGGAAGTGAGAAGATTCCTAAAGTTCCCAATGATAGATAGACATACTACTTAGCTTCCATATTGTACCCAAGGAAAAAAAATGTATCATTGCATAAAGGAGGACTGTTTGGAGGTGGAGAGATAGTGAGATTGCAATGAACCGTTTGGAGGCCCAGACATCATGAGATTGCAGTACACCTGAGTTGAAATGACCGTTTGAGGTGGAAAGATGTGAGATTGCAATGCACCCTTTGGAGTGTACTGTAATCTCATGATGTCTGGGCCTCCAAATGGTTCATTTCAATCTATTTATCTCTCGACCTCCAAACGGTCCTTTCAATTTGGGTGCACTGCAATCTCATAATATCTAAGCCTCCAAATGGTCATAATGTGCATTTAAATAGGTTATATTCCTCCAAATATCTTGTCACCAGAAAGAAACTACATTCATGTTAGATTTATCCATTGGTTAACCATAAACCTACACTAATAGATCCATAATATCTAGAGGACATAATCAAAAGATTATACATACCTAAATGGTGATTTTTCAATTTATCAATCAAACATAACAATTCATAAAACATTAAACATAACTAGAATTGATGGATATATAAACTTATATGTCGAAAGGAGCAATCACACTTGATCTGATGAACTGGTCGACAATATAGTTGGAATGGCTGGCCCCACATGTTTCTCTTCAGTTGTATGTCCCTTTGTTAGTCTTGAGCTTCCCTCAATCGACGCAGAAAGATCTTAAAGTACCTGCCAAAATCATTCAACCTCCATAAATATCTAAAAAATAAATACAAGTAATATTTGTAGTGCATTATTTACTCTAAGATGCATTTTTACGAGAGTTTCAGAACACACCTAAATGAGATCCTCTTTGTTTCGAGAATAATTTATTGGAGCCACGTGTCTAATATTTTATCAAACTGCCTCCCTTGATTTGAAGTAGCAACAACGAACTCAAAATTGACTTTGTTGTTGCTGTGTTGGATCGAGGGAGGTTTGCTCCAAGATTAAACGACTCCAATAAATTATTCTCTATTGAACAGGGCCAACCACGTGAAGGTGGAACATATTATGGCCCCTCCCCCCCCTCACATCACTCTCAATTCCCCAATACCCAACATATAAATCTATTGAAATATTTACAGCAAAAACAAACATATATACATACCATTATTCACAACTGTTTACAATGAAATAAAATGTTTCCTTGATCCATTTGGAGTGTGCGAAATATGGTGAAAATAGATTTTATATTAAATAATTATTAAAATATTCATGTACATCATCATTTAGTACTTTTAGCTGACCTCTTATTCTTATCTCTATAGTTCCTAATCATTTCAACAATATCTACGTCTTCGTTCTCTGGGTGCTCTTCAAAATCTAATTGTGATTTCATCCTCTCACGTAGAGAACACCTAGTCGCGGGGTAATCACGGTGTAATGGAGGCCGCTGTGATAAGGCATCACCTACAAAAGAAAAAAATACAAAATTTAAATGGCCAGTTTTTAAATATCATTGAACTAGTTCAGTAATATTAAGAAAAACACCTACAATGTCATTATTTTCCTAGTGCATTGGTCATCATTGTTGGAATGGCTTCCCCCGCATGCTCCTCTTCAACTGTATGAGCCTCAAGTACAACATTCTCTGCCATTGAGACCATAAAATTTATAAGGACAATCATAAATGTATAAGTAAAAAAAATAGAAGTACAAAATGTATAACTACGAAATTATTAAGTATATGATTAAAATACAGCCATATTACTGTCATGTGCCAGCTCAGTCTTAGTACCATCGTGGGGTTTCACCCTCGCGGAAAATTGGGACTGAATGGGATCAAAACCATCTTCTAGTTGCAAACTGCTATCAACGCACTGCTCTCCAATACTAGTGTGTTTGTTGACAATGTTGCTCCCCTAATTAAAACAAAGTTGTAAATATTAATAATATCCAACATGATTGTATTCTTTTAATAATAAAGGTTAATGTGGATTGAATTTTATCTACCTTTTCTTGCAAAGTGGTTCTTGGTATCCGCCCCAAGATTTTTCGGCATTCAACTACCTCTTTATAGTCATACTTGTAACCAAGATGGAGGTCTTCCTCCATGGTTTCAGTACCAAACTCATCACCCTGCATTTCATAAGAGTATGTATTTTTTATGTTATTCGTTGCAATTACCTAAAAAATTTAAGGCGATACAAATAAGATATTTCAGTACTTATAATTCGTGACTGCAACTTCAAGTAGATGCCCTGGCCTAGCCTGTGCTAGACGCATTTGGAAAGCCTTGTTTTTGTGGCCTTTGACGTGTCAGTCAACCTATCATCAAAAGTTTCAAGTATGTTAATATATACCATAATTTTATTTACATCCTAAAAAAATTGAAGGTATTCAATTGAAATTGTAATTTACTTTCTGGGACCAAAGGGTGTTTTTCCTTCATCTATCAATTTCTTCTCTTTTGCGTCCTCAATGAGGGCCTTCAACTCCCTCTTTGGAATCATCAGAGGATGCTCGTACCTATCATTTTGTTTCAATTGATTCCTATATGTTTCTCGCGTATATTTTAAATATTGGCTAGCTGCGGCGGTGGCCAAGGTCTTATTAAATGTATCTACACCAAACTTTCTACATAATCCATGAATTCTTTTTTGAGGTTGGAATTCTGGGAATTCCACCTCTCCTGTATGGTGGGCCCAAAATTCAGCAAAGCATTATTCTCCAAGGACCTGTAAAAATCATTGTTCCCTACACGCAAAATGAGTATATGATTATTAATTTAAAAATAATAATTTAGATGATTTATATTTGTCTACATAGAGAACATGAAAAAAATAAAATTTTAAAAAATACCTGGGACTTTAACCTGCTTTAATGGAAGCCCTTCCTCATTGACCATAAAGGTTCCCTTAAGGGTCACACGTATTTCTTTAGGAAAATCAACCATATAGTTTGTCAAATCATTGGCCTCATCTTCGTCACCACCTCCAGAGCCTACCTGTGTGGTCGCTTCCTCGGTGTGCATGTTGTGGCTCCCACCTAATGGTGTGGAAGGTGGAGATCTGAATAGATGTGTTCTGGAAGATATACGAGGGCATGTGTCAGGACCCTGTGGCGTATGTGAAACGCCACTACTACCGATACCATGCATGTCGATGTCAGCAGGATCCAAAAATATCTATATAAGAAAGAAAACATATTTTCTTTTAGATAATGTAAAAGTTAAAAATCAAGCTTTCATAATTGATCTTATGATATAAAATAAAACCACTTGAAATTATGGTTATTACCTTATATGTCTTAAGCCTTGTCATAAATTCTTTGATCCTTTCTTCGACCTCAAGAGTTTGATCTAGAATATCTAACAAGTGAGCTAGTTCCTTGTTTCTTTTATTGATCTTTTTTCTAATTAAAACCATAGGGTTGGGGGATTCATACAAATCCATTTCTCTGAGTGAATCATCATCAACATCATGTCCCACAGACTACATATTCGAAAAAATAAATGATAATTTAGTTATGTAAACAAATAAAATAATTGATCGACACAGAAATAAAATGCACATTAAATGCAATTTGAAAATTGTTGTTCATTTACCCGTTCTGAGGCCGCTTTTGATTTACCATGATCATCCTGCCACATTACAGTAAAATTAGAACCATGATTGCTATCATGAGAAATAAATTCAAATTTATGAGAAATTCAAATGTATGAGAAATTCATATGTCGATAACAAAAATAGGACACATTGAGTACTAAACATATCGAAGCTCTCCAAATGGATTAACACCGTAAAGAACATAATGAAAATCATAAAATACGAGAGTCATTTCTTACAGGTTGGGTAAATTAGTATATGTACCACCCCCATAATAGAAACATATGTATCTATACGATTCAAATTGTAATCAATCAATAATTCTTCCCCTGCAGCTATTAATTTTATTGCACATACAAATACATGGTTTCCTTCATGCCCCTCAAATACGCAATCGGGTCGCTTATTTGTGGTCACAGGTTGTGTTTTTTTTATAAAACCTGCAATACTCCCCGTTTCTTTTGGCCTTCCACCAATATAGATAGTTTCTCATTTATTTTGATCATTGTCTTTTAGATGTATATAATTTGCAGCCAAGCCATATCTTCACATAGTTTTTGTATATTGGATTATTAGTATCCAATATTTGTAGATATAACAGGGTCTGATGTACTCCATCAATTCAATTAATCTATCGTAATATACATTTATGCCATCCATGGAAAATAACCTCAAACCATGTAATGACGAAGGAGCAATCTAGTATATCCTTTCGTTTACACAAAAATCAGTGTTTATTTCAGGAAGATCCTTGGGTACCTATTGTTTCACTATATGTTTTTACCTCAAGGGCACCTCGATGTTGTCTGTTCTCTCATGATCATAAGAACATGATCCCCCTTTCGCAAGAAAAAAATTCCATGCATCTATGGAATTTTCTTCTGATCTTCTCACCTCTAGTTGATCTTCGTCTGTTAGACCTACTAGATGTCTTACTTTCCTCTATTCTACTTGAACTTCCCTCACTCAATGAATATATATCTGACAAATACATATTTTCTTGTACGTCCTATACCACCATTAATGACATAAACAATCAATCAATCAAGATGTAACACTAGTTCATTACTAGTATCCTATTAGTATCACAGTAAGCTCATAATGATTACCATAGTGTTACTCTTTCACAATTGTATTATGCTCTATTACTATTGGTATACTATCTAGGAATTATAGGGGTATGTTTGGATTCAAATGACATCAACACCAAGAAAGACAAAGCATTTTGAGATATTTTTAGTTTCTTACAAATTCATGTTCTATGACTCTCCCTGTCTAGTTTTTTCCATATTTTTGAGCTTTGGACTTGAAATGGTTAGATTGGGATAAGGGGCACTCATATCATGTATTTTTTCCAGTGAAAATTGACCCTAACTTGATACGAACTATGAAAAAAATTAGGATTCCACTTCTATGTTGGGAATTTTTCTCATGTAACTTTACCCTAAGAGTTTTTGGACAATTTAAAGACAACCCAAATCATGGTATTTTTGAAAAAAAATGAACAAGAAAGGTGGAACTTTAACTCACCGAAAAGACTACCCTCATCAGAAATATGAATATTATTTCAAATGCATGAATATGACAATAATAGACTACAATGCCTATGTTAAACACTTAAGTGGACCCTAATAACATTGGTAATACCAATGGAGGTCACGACTAGGGATGAGGGAACAGAGGTGGCTAGGTGGATGATGTGATTCCTCAACCCAAGGAGAATAAATGGTAGAAAGGTAAAGGTGGCCTATACCTGTCAAAAGGGAGCAAGCAAGTGAGAGTAAAGTACATTGTTAAGTAACAAATATGAGAGTTGTTATTGATTCATAACCCATTGATGGCTACAAAATTGTAAAGGCTAAGGCATGGGTGCGAGTTATTGACAATGGGATAAGTGATGTTGTTGTTGTCCATTATTGTTGTTGTCCAGTACCTTGACTCACTCCATGCAAAAAAGGAATTTTTTTTAATTACCTTGATTCACTCCATCCAAAAAGGACAAATGGGACAAGCCCTTATTCAAAGGCCACAATTACATATTGGTAAGATTGATGGTGAATGGACATTGCGGCTAAGTGGAAATTGCATGGGCTTCATTATGACATTTGTAATTTTCACAACTCCCAAGGTATCTTCACAACTCCTGAGTTTGTTCACAACTCTCAATGCAATCTTACAAATCTCAAGGCATTGGTTAGAATGGCATATGCAGTTTGGGGATATTCTTCATGCACATGGACTTCCCATGCCATGCCACGTCACAAATATTGGAGTTGTCAACTTGTTTTCGCATTTGGAGGCATGTGTCACATAGTTTGATGGATGACCTCCTTGGAGGATGAATTATGTAGCCATTGGGTATTATATTTAGCACATATAGACCTTCTTGGACTTCTGTTGACTTGAGTATATGATTGACATGATTTGAGAAGAGGTTGCACATTGGATACCTCACACATGACCATTGGAGCTTAATTTAGGGGATTCGTCCACTCTTGAGGGATTCTACTCATTACGTTTTGGTATTTTTCACTTTGGGGAGATACGTATCCACCTTGGAGGATAACTAAGAGGTTTTCATTGCCTACTTTGAGGGGTTGGTTGTGTATCTATCCACTTGGAGGATTTTGGAGGCTACATGTTGCACCTTTGACTCATCTTATTGCCTCTTTTATGGAGGCATCCCACTCTCTTGGGCATATTTTGATTGGAGTATTGTACATGTGGATTGACCACATATTTATTTTACAAAAAATATTAGTTAGTTGGATGAAATGATTATTCACTCCTCCCTGTTTATGGATAAATTCGTGAGTGTGGACACAGACCAATCTCGCCAGATCCACCTGGATCTGGAACAAAACGTGACAGAATACTACTCTTTCCCTAGATCTAGCTATTGAACGGAACTAAGAGAAATGGATGGTGTACATACCTTATGAACGCTCTCCTTTAATCTCTGTTGTTCCTCGCTCTGCTCCGATGCTCTTGCGTCGTTCCAATCACAACAACACAAACCAATCACAGCAAAAGCATTAATCTATTCAA
>ML839799.1:29246-42617 GCA_009831015.1 Picea engelmannii | reverse complement strand
CTAAAGATGATTTTACATGATATTTAGATAGTGGTTGTACAAATCATATGACTGGAAACAAAAGTCTGTTTGTAAAGTTAGATGAGAGTGTGAAGGGAAAAGTAAATTTTGGCAATGATAATGAAGCAGATATAATGGGTAAATGTACCCTTGCCATAAAATTCAATAATGGAGGTGTTATGTATGTACAATATACTTTGTTTGTTCCAGGTTTAAGGCACAATTTGATTAGCATAGGGCAGCTAAACTCTAAAATTTACAAAATTGTTTTTGAAGGAAGGTTTTGTAGGATTTCCAACAATATTGCCCTAGTTGTTGAAGTTCCTATGACAAAAAATAGGATGTTTTTGATGAGAATGGAACCAAATGTAACTTGTTGGAAGGCCTCAGTTGATGTGTCTTGGATTTGGCACAAAAGGTTAAGACACCTTAATTTTGGATCTCTTTCTATGCTGCAAAAGAAGAATTTAGTAGGAGGTTTATCCTCTTTCACAAATCTTGATAATAAAATATGTGAAGGTTGTGCAGTAGGGAAGAAACATAGAGATAGCTTTCCTTTTTATCAATTTAGAGAAGGAGAGCCTTTGTCTTTAGTACATGCAGATATTTTTGGCCCAATGCAAGCTTTGTCTCTTGCAAAAAACAAATATTTCCTTCTTTTTTTTGATGACTTTTCAAGAATGTCATGGGTTTATTTAATAAGTGAGAAGTCTCAAGATTTTATATTTTTTCAAAAGTTTAAAGCATGTGTTGAGAAGGAAGTAGTCTTCTATTTGAAATTTTTAAGAACTGATAGAGGAGGAGAGTTCACCTCCAATGATTTTAAATATTTTTGCATCTCAAATGGCATAAAAAGGGAGTTAACTATGGCTTATACTCCTCAACAAAATGGTACAGCAGAAAGGAGAAACAGAACAATTGTAGAGATGGCTAGATGTATGCTAAAAAAAATGTCTTTGCCAAACATATATTGGGCAGATGCAGTGCATTCAACAATATATATTCTCAATAGAAGTCCTACAAAAATGGTAAAGAACTCTACTCCTTATGAAACTTGGTTTTGTAGAAAGACAATTGTTTCTCATTTGAAATTTTTTGGGTCCACATGCTATGTTCATACAGCTTCTAAACTAAGACAAAAGCTTGATGGAAAGTCTGTAAAATGTATTTTTATTGGATACTCAGATGAAAGTAAGGCTTATAGGTGTTATGATCCTCTTACTGATAATCTTTATGTAAGTAGAGATGTGATATTTGATGAAGGGGGAATTTATTTTAAAGATGAAAGTGAAGATAAATTGGTTACCCCACATATTGAGAATTTAATCCTTGATGATAATGATTTATCAAAGCACCCATCTACAGTGACAATTTCAGGTACATCTACAAGAGGTTCTCCATCAAATGCATCTTCATATAGTTCATAAACAAGTTCTCAAGCAACATCTCCTTCATCTAGTTCATCAACAATCTCTCGAGCAACATCTCCATCTAGTTCTCCTAGAAAAACCAGAAGTTTGAAATAAATTTATGAAACATCAAGGTATGCTAATGATCATTTTTCTCTTGTTTCTTCTGCAAATGTTGAGCCTATTAATTTTATAGAAGCTTGTTTTACTAAGCCATGGGTGTAAGAAATGGAGGATGAAATGTCTCAAATACATAAAAATGACACATGGGAGTTAGTTGAACTCCCTCATGGAAAATCTTCCATTGGAGTAAAGTGGATTTGCAAGATGAAATTTAATATGGATGGAAGCATTTCAAAACACAAGGCACGTTTAGTTGCAAAGGAGTATGTGCAACAAGAAGGCATTGACTATGAGGAAACGTTTGCTCCTGTAGCAAGACTTGAAACAATAAGAACTTTTCTTTCCATTGCATCTCAGTTAAAGTTGAAAGTTTATCAAATGGATGTCAAATCTGCTTTCTTAAATGGATATTTGAAGGAAGAAGTTTATTTTGAACAACCTCAAGGTTTTATTGTTGAAGGTAAAGAAGATAAGGTGTATAGGCTTAAGAAGGCACTTTATGGTCTTAAACAAGCCCCTAGAGCTTGGTACTCTAGGATTGATAAATACCTTCATGATCATGGTTTTGTTAAGTGTTCTTCTGAAAGTGAAGTCTACAAAAAGGTCATTGGATCAGATTTTATTATTCTCTGCTTGTATGTTGATGACTTAATATTTATGGGCACCTCAATATCACTTGTGAAGGATTTTAAAGAAGAAATGAAATCAGAATTTTAGATTTCTGATTTAGAAGAAATGCAATATTTTATGGTCATGTAAATCAGACAAACAGCTGAAGGTATATCTATTTGCCAAACCAAATATGTTGAAGACATGTTGAAGAGGTTTAACATGCATAATTGTAAAGTTGTGGGTACTCCTCTTGTTGTTGGGAGAAAATTGATGAAAGAATATGAATCTTCTCTTTGTGATGCCACTCTCTATAGATCCATGGTTGGCAGCTTAATGTATCTGACCACTACTAGACCAGACATTATTTTTTTTGTAATTATGGTTACTAGGTTCATGAATAAACCTTATGAGTCTCATTGGCAAGAAGCCAAAAGAATACTCAGATATGTAAGTGGTACCAGATTCTTTGGTTGTTTTATAATGCTACTAATAATTTCAATGTTGTAGCATACACAGATGCAGATTGGGTAGGTAGCTTGGATGATCGCAAAAGTACTTCGGGATATGATTTTCTTTTTGGAGGAAATATTGTTTCCTGGAGCAGCAAAAAGAAACCCACAGTTTGTCTTTCTACAGCCAAAGCGGAGTACATTGCAGCATCTCTACAAGCACTCAAGTCATTTGCATTGCAAGATTGTTAGAAGAATTGGGCATGGAAATTCATAAACCTATTAAATTTTATTGTGACAATCAAAGCACAATCTATAGGACAAAGAATCCAGTTTTCTACAGCAGGAGTAAACGCATTGACATTCTCCATCACTTCATTAGAGATCTTGTCCTACAAGAGTTTTTCCTTTTTGAATTTTGTAAATCTGAAGATCATCTTGCAGAGATTTTTACGAAGGCTCTTCCAAAGGATCAATTGGAGAAACTCAGATCACAGTTGGGAATCCTCAAACTTGACATCAAGGGGGAGATTGAAAAAACATGATGCTAAAGTTTCGACATTCAGTTATCACAGTTGCATAACCATAGCTGCCAAGTGTTGTTCAAAATCTGCCACATTTCTGCTCCTTTCTGCTGCATCAGATTTGTGGTTCTGCTATTTAACTATTAGGTTATGTTGCCATCAAATAGAGAGTTTTTCGAGTGATTGAATGTTGTAACAGAGAAACCTTTTTCTATTGATTGTTAGTGATTTTTCTTTGGCATTTTGTGGAATAGCGGATGCTCTGTTTCCCTCTTTTTATTTACAGTTGTAACAGAGGTACTCTGTATCTCTCTTCTTTCATAAATAAAACATAGACTAGAATATTTAGGCATAGTAGTTTTGTTTTCCTGAGTGAGGTCTATTGCTGTAATTTTCTCTAATTGATATTCAGTTTTCTGTGTATACTATCATTCTCTGGTTCTTGGTTTATTAGGATCTGCATTTTCTGGGTGTGACTCTTTTCTGAGCACATAACTCTTGTAGCAAATCCTTCGGGAGAGAGCTTCTCTTTTGTTTACCGTCACGAGATTGACAAAGATTGATCAAAGAATTGTCGTTGTTATTTGTGGACTCTAGAATCGAGCCTGTAGGTTCGAATTTCAAACTAGGAAAGCCTCTTAAATTTGATGATTTAAAAGGCAAATTGTATGTTGCACACAATTTTTCAAACTAGGAAAGGAAAATTGTGTGTTATGGACAATTTTTCCATCAAATTTCATCTCTCGAAATCCATAAAGATATCATTTTCAAGCCATACCAACTAAATAAATAATGCATCATAAAGATATCATTATCAAACCAGACCAACTAAATAAATAATGCAGGGACAGAAAATGAAATCCGACTCGAAATCCATAAAGATATGATTATCAAACCAATTTTATCTCATTGGTTTATAAGTTTATAAGCCTGTAAACCAGAAGTCGCTTAAGAACACAGAAGGCCTCGTCGGTAAGCCCGCAGGAAAGGAAGTGGGTTAGTGGCATAAGAACACGGAAGGGCTCGCTGGTAAGCCCGTGGGAAAGGAAGTGGGTCAGTGGGAAATGAAATAATACAAAAGCTAAAAGCAGGACAGACTCACACGTTCATTATATTATACTTATCACGCGCTCACTATACTATGTTATACTTCCTAGACTTGCGCGCTCACTAGATTATACTTTTGGCATCACACGCTCATTATAGTATACCTTCGTGAGTGATCTTCAAAGTCACAATGATGTGTAATGTCTAACTCTATATTTTCACCCTATTCCTAGTTCCTTGTTCTCCAAGGATTTGTATTGTATTAATTTGCCATGTTCCAAACAAAGAGAGATAGTGTAATGTTAAGTAGACACATACATGTTTATATGTTATATTGACGCATGGTTAATCGTGGTGGAACTATGCTACCTAACATTTCATGACAAGTAGCTCTATAATATATTGACACATGGTTTTATGATGCAGGAGCATCTACAACACGTCAAGCGAGCCAGCACAAACTTCTTTTTGAAAGCGCCTTGATATTGTTGCGCAAACCATTAATGTATTGATTTGATGAAGCGCACTTGTATATTGTAATGGACCTTGAGCGGATAGCTCACGTCCTTAGGTAGCTGAGGCATTTAATAGATTTAATGTTGTTAGATAGAACATTTATTTCTAGATTTGATAGCTTTAGATCTCAAGAGGGAAACGGGATATAGACACCCTCATTTGTACATTGTAACATTATCAAGCATTCAGAAGAGAGAGCAAGCAGAGAAGTGTATGAAGAACCTCCATGTACAAACATTGAATTAATAGAAGAAAGCTTCGATTCAATTCCATGGTTGTGTTATTCTCGGTGTATTGTTGATATTATGCTTATGAATGTTTGCTTCTTGTCATACATTTTCTTTGATATGCTGTGTATGTGATTTCATGGTTAAAATGAAGTCTATGAGAATAGGGAGTTAGTTTCAATTGTTTTCTCTATCTTGAACCAGAGAATTCCTGCAAGGAGTGTAGTTGAATTTGTCCGCAAGGAGTGCGTGACTGCAGGGTTCAGGGAGAGAAATCTTTTGTTCTAAGTTCTCAGAAGTGCAGTTTGACATTAGAGCCGTGCAAGGCGTGCGCAGGCTGGAAAAGACTCAAAGTTGCGATTCTGAACAAGGGGATGGAAGGATTTCTGCTGCAGGAGTGCGCAGGGTCGAGTGGCTTCAAACTTAGTGTGTTTGAAGATTTGCCTCAAGGGGTGCACGCAGGGAGCTCTTCCTGAGGGAATTGAAGTTGTCAAGCTCAGGAGGGATAGGCCTTCGAAGTTATTGAAGGGCAGCGGAGAGAAGCTACACAAGTAGGTGAACTGGGGAGTCACAGGTTGGCGAGTCGGTTCATAGAGAAAAATATTTCTTGTTCAAAAATTGTGCAAGGAATAAAGCGGACGTAAAGCCTACAGTGCAGACAGAAAGAAGTTCCAAGCCCAGTTGACTAGGAGCCGTCGATCAGGGTTGTGAGGAACATTAGTTCTATTTGTGGATCGGCGCATCGGGAGTTCAAGAGGTAAGACTCCTACTTTGTATAAAGGAAACCGCGAGATTGCGAGAAGCGAAGTCTCGATGATCCCGTGTATAGTGTGGGCCATAGTCGGACGACGTGGCAGGTGATCTTGGGACATCGAGTCTCGAGAGTTGAAGAATTTAGAGATTTATCGCGTGAGGGGCGATAACGCGAAAGAGCGAGGTCGCGAGGTCGGCATCTCGGCACATCGTGTATCGGCGATTGGAACCGTAAGTGTTGATCGTCACGAAGTGTGAAGTCGCGATATAGTGAGGTCCCGATAGCGGAGGACGAAAGTCAGCGTTGACTGACATATCTCGGGTCTCGGAGATCCGAGGAGGTAATGCATAACGGTTGAACTCGCGAAGTGCGAAGTTCTGATCCTCCGATAATCAAGCAAGAGGATCGCAGTGAAGAAATGTGGGTAAATATTTCGATAAGGGAATAGAAGGACATTCGTTTTCTTCGGGCCGAGAGTGAGGAGGTCCTGGTGAGCGAGGCGAGGAGTTATCGGAGGAGCTGGTAGGCACCTTGCATCAGAGTGGTATCAGAGCGGGAATAGTTCTTTGCTTTCTGTAGCAGAGAAGGAGGAGAAGACACCATGCCGCCAAGAAGAGAGAGACAGTCACCAGATCCAGAGGACAGGGAGGTGAGAAGAAGAGGTAGACCAGCAGGGAATCCATAAATGGAGCGCCAGATGAGAGACCTCGGAGAAAGGCTTGAGGAGATGGAGACTGCACAAAGACGCGGAGTTGGTGCAGGAAATCTTAGTGATTCCGAGGTCGAAGAAGAAGCTGGACATGCAGAAGAGGTCACAACAGAGGATGCATCAACCGAGCGGTTGATCAAATCCATCTCCAGGATGAGTTCCAAGACCAAGATGGACATTCCAGTGTACGAGGGGAATCTGGATGCAAAAGAGCTACTGGACTGGATCATATCTCTTGACACCTACTTCGATTATGAGGATATCGAATATGATAAGAGAGTCAAGCATGCGGTTACACGCTTGAAGGGACACGCAACATTGTGGTGGGATGAGCTACAAGCTGACAGACACTGCAAAGGCAAACAGAAGATCAAAAGTTGGGATCGAATGATCGCGAAGATGAAAGCAAAGTTCATCCCCAGGGATTATCAAATCACTTTGTTCAGGCGAATGCAGAACCTGAGACAGAAGTTGATGACAGTGAGGGAGTACACCGAATAATTCTACAGGCTCAACATCAGAGCAGGTCATCGGGAGAGTGATGATGAGAAGGGGGCGAGGTACCTGAATGGATTGAGGTACGACATTCAGGATGAGTTGAGCATGGTTACCATCCGAACAGTTGAGGATGCGTACCAGATGGCTCTGAAAGCCGAAGAGAAGCTAAGCCGCAAGAAAGGACAGCGAGGGCGAGGCAGGAGTCAGCCCAGAGGCAAGGCAGTTGCCTAGGAAAGAACTCAGAAGCCCAAGGAGGAATGGCAGAAACTTCAAGGTCAAGCTGAAAGAGGTGGAACCTCATAGAGGCAGCCATATGTTGATCCGAGAGGACAACAGAATGATCAGCGAGGGGATTATGCTGATGCAAATACACTTCCTCGTACTAGAGGTCGAGGCAGAGGAAGAGGTGGAGTGATCACATGTTTTACATGTGGGAAAAATGGGCACAAGTCATTTGAGTGTCCAGAGAAGAAAAAAAACATTGGGGAAACTCACATCACTGAAGCGCGGAGGCGTGATGCTGAGACAGAAGATGCAGACAGTGGAAGATCGCTTGGGATGCATAAGGTTCTTTTAACACCTGAGAAGGTGGTGTAAAGCTCAGTGCATAGGTCCAGACTGTTCAGAACGGCTTGCACAGCCAAGGACAGGAAATGCAAGGTCATAGTTGACAGTGGAAGCACCGATAATCTCGTTTCAACCGAGATGGTGGAAAAGTTGGAGCTGAAAATGACTAAGCACCCGAGTCCATATAAAGTCTCGTGGTTACAGAAAGGACACCGGGTAAGTGTCACTAAACAATGTTTAGTTGAATTTAAAATCGGGAATTATCATGATAAGATTTAATGTGATGTTATTCCCATGGATGTATGTCATATATTGTTGGGTAGACCATGGCAATATGATAGAAATGTTGTTCATGACGGGAGGATGAACACATACACTTTAGAGAAGAATGGGAGAATCCATAAGTTTCTTCCGATAAAGGATAAGGAAGTGAAGCCGGAAGTAAGCAATGCCATACTTCTCATGAGTGGGAAAGAACTTCTCACAGAGATGGAGAAGAATGAAGATCCACAATTCTTTGTGGTCAGGAAACTGAGAATTGTCCTGACTAGCACGAAAGTGGACGACTTGCCCGATGAAATTCAGGAACTGTTGGGAGAGTTCGCTAATATCATCGTGGACGAATTACCTCGTTCGTTGCCACTGATGAGGAGTGTGAGTCACCACATAGACCTTATACCTGGAGCAAGTTTGCCGAATAAGGCCGCGTATAGGTTGACACCCCAAGAGAACGAGGAGGTCAAGAACCAGGTCCAAGATTTATTGGATAAAGGACTAGTCAGGGAGAGCTTGAGTCCGTGTGTTGTTCCGATAGTACTAAGTCCGAAGAAGGATGGAGGCTGGAGAATGTGTACAGACTCCAGAGCGATTAACAAAATCACCATCAGGTACAGATTTCCACTGCCGAGAATGGATGATCTGATGGATTGCCTGAGTGGGGAAATTTTTTTTTCAAAGATTGATCTGAAGAGCGGATATCACCAGATTCGCATGAGAGAGGGTGATGAATGGAAGACAGCATTCAAAACAAACGAAGGTTTGTACGAATGGTTGGTCATGCCATTTGGTTTGACAAACGCGCCAAGCACATTCATGAGACTAATGAATGAAGTCCTGACGGAATTCATCGGAAAGTTTGTAGTCGTATATATGGATGATATATTGATCTACAGTAAGACGAAGGCTGAACATTTGAAACATTTGGAAATTGTGATGAGAAGACTGCAGCAGGGGAATTTGTTGGTCAACATGAAGAAATGTTCGTTCATGCAGACAGAACTCATTTATTTGGGTTTTGTTATCTCAGCAAATGAGTTGAAGATGGATCCCGAGAAGGTGGACGTGATAAAGAATTGGCCATCACCGAGAAATGTTTTCAAGGTGAGGAATTTCCATGGTTTGGCTAGTTTATACAGAAAATTCATCAGGAGTTTTAGTGGAATTAGCGCCGCAATGATGGATACCGTGAAAAAGCGACATAAAGTTTTTCATTGGACAGCAGAGGCTGAGAATAGTTTCAATCTGTTGAAGCGAAAGATCACAGAGCAACCAGTGTTGGTGTTGCCTGATTTCCAGAAGACATTTCAAGTGAAATGTGATGCGAGTGGATATGCCATAGGAGCGGTCTTAAGTCAGGATGACAGGCCAGTTGCATATTTCAGTGAGAAGCTGGATGACGCAAAGCTGAAATACTCCACGTATGATAAAGAGTTTTATGCCATCATACAGGCATTAAAGAAGTGGAGGCATTACTTGATCCCAAAAGAATTTGTTCTGTACAGTGATAATCATGCATTACAGTTTGTGAGTCAACAGGATAAGTTGAACCAGAAACATGCAAAATGGGTAGAGTACATGGAGAATTTCACATTTGTGATTAAACACATTTCAGGAACTGCTAACAAAGTGGCTGATGCTTTGAGCAGGAAATGTTTGTTGTTGCAGGAATTCCGAGTCAAAACCTTGGGTTTTGGAAATCTTTAAGACATGTATGCAGGTGATGCGGATTTCGGAGAGGCATACGAGGCAGCGGAGAATCCGGTTCTCAGAGATCGGAGCCCATGGATAGATTACATGATCCAAGAAGGATTTTTGTTTAGAGGCAATCAGCTATGTATTCTGAATTGCTCCATGAGGGAGAATTTACTGAAGGAGAAGCACAGTGGCGGTTTGGCAGGTCACTTTGGTCATGATAAAACATTCGCAAAGCTGAGCGAATCGTATTTTTGGCTGGGCATGCGAGCAGATGTTAAACGATTTGTTGACAGATGCAGGATTTGTCAACATTCGAAGGGTCGGAAGCAGAATACAGGTTTTTATCAGCCATTACCCATACCTGAGAGGCCATGGGAGGCGATCAGTATGGATTTTTTTTTAGGTTTACCAAGAACGCAGAGAGGATTTGATTCTATCTTTGTGGTGGTAGACAGGTTTTCGAAGATGGCACATTTTATTCCATGTCAAAAGACCAGCGATGCGACCCACATCGCAAACTTGTTTTTCAAAGAGGTTGTTAGACTTCATGGATTACCGAGAAGCATAGTCTCGGACAGGGATACCAAGTTCATAGGTCATTTTTGGAGGACGCTATGGAAAAAGTTGGGGACTAACTTGGCTTTTAGTTCAGCTTACCATCCGCAAACAGATGGACAGACTGAGGTGGTCAACAGAAGTCTTGGAGACTTGCTGAGGAGCCTGGTGACAGAACACCACAACAGCTGGGACAATGTGTTGCCACAGGCAAAGTTTGCGTACAACGATTCGGTGAATCAGAGTACAGGGAAAAGTCCATTTCAGATTGTGTATGGAACACAACCGAGGGGTGTTTCTGAACTTAGGGAGTCAGAATAGACTGCAACTAGCAGTGCTAGTGCAGAGGAATTCGTTGAGGCAATGCATGAACTTCATAGTCAAGTGAAGCAGCGACTGCAGAAGTCAAATAAAGAGTATAAGCGCAGAGCAGATCAACATCGGAGACAACTTCAGTTTGAAGTTGGGGATCTTGTTCTGGAATATTTGAGGAAGGAAAGGTTCCCAAGGGGAACATACAATAAACTCAAGATGAAGAAAATTGGGCCATGCAGAGTCCTGAAGAAATTCGGAGAAAACGCATATGAAATTGAGTTGTCGGATGGCATTGGGATATCTCCAATATTCAATATTTCGGATTTATACCCATACAGGGCTGGAGAAGCAGAGACTGGAACTGAGGAACCAGTGATCCAGTGGGTGAAACAATTACCAGTTGCAGAAAAGCCACAGATGGAATGCATACTGGACAAACGAGTGGGTAGAAAGACCAAGCGAAAGCAGTATTTTGAGTACCTGGTGAAATGGAAGAACCACCCAGTGGAATATGCCAGCTAGGAGACTGAGGCAGTTATACAAAAGCATGGACATACCGTGCAGGATATCATGGACAAGAGCCCATGAATATTTTCAAGCCGAGGAGTATGATGCAGGAGCATCTACAACACGTCAAGCGAGCTAGCACAAACTTCTTTTTGAAAGCACCTTGATATTGTTGCGCAAACCATTAATGTATTGATTTTATGAAGCGCACTTGTATATTGTAATGGACCTTGAGCGGATAGCTCACGTCCTTAGGTAGCTGAGGCATTTAATAGATTTAATGCTATTAGATAGAACATTTATTTCTAGATTTGATAGCTTTAGATCTCGAGAGGGAAATGGGATATAGACACCCTCCTTTGTACATTGTAACATTATCAAGCATTCAGAAGAGAGAGAAAGCAGAGAAGTGTATGAAGAACCTCCATGTACAGACATTGAATTAATAGAAGAAAGCTTCGATTCAATTCCATGGTTGTGTTATTCTCGGTGTATTGTTGATATTATGCTTATGAATGTTTGCTTCTTGTTATACATTTGCTTTGATATGATGTGTATGTGATTTCATGGTTAAAATGAAGTCTATGAGAACAGGGAGTTAGTTTCAATTGTTTTCTCTATCCTGAACCAGAGAATTCCTGCAAGGAGTGCAGTTGAATTTGTCCGCAAGGAGTGCATGACTGCAGGGTTCAGGGAGAGAAAGATTTTCTTCTAAGTTCTCAGAAGTGTAGTTTGACATTAGAGCCGTGCAAGGCGTGCGCAGGCTGGAAAAGACTCAGAGTTGCGATTCTGAACAAGGGGACGAAAGGATTTCTGTTGTAGGACTGCGCAGGGTTGAGTGGCTTCAAACTTAGTGTGTTTGAATATTTTCCTCAAGGGGTGCACGCAGGGAGCTCTTCCTGAGGGAATTGAAGTTGTCAAGCTCAGGAGGGATAGGCCTTTGAAGTTATTGAAGGGTAGCGGAGAGAAGCTACACAAGCAGGTGAACCGGGGAGTCACAGGTTGGCGAGCCAGTTCATAGAGAAAAATATTTCTTGTTCGAAAATTGTGCAAGGAAGAAAGCGGACGTAAAGCCTACAGTGCAGACAGAAAGAAGTTCCAAGCCTAGTTGACTAGGAGCCGTCCATCGGGGTTGTGAGGAACATTAGTTCTATTCGTGGATCGGCGCATCGGGAGTTCAAGAGGTAAGACTCCTACTTTGTATAAAGGAAACCGAGAGATTGCAAGAAGCAAAGTCTCGACGATCTCGTGTATAGTTCGGGCCATAGTTGGACGACGTGGCAGGTAATCTCGGGACATCGGGTCTCGAGAGTTGAAGGATTTAGAGATTTATCGCGCGAGGGGCGAGAACGCGAAAGAGCGAGGTCGCGAGGTCGGCATCTCGGCACATCGCGTATCGGCGTTTGGAACCGTAAGTGTTGATCGTCGCGAAGTGCGAAGTCGCGATATAGCGATGTCCCGATAGAGGAGGACGAAAGTCAGCGTTGACTGACATATTTCGGGTCTCGGAGATCCGAGGAGGTAATGCATAATGGTTGAACTCGCGAAGTGCAAAGTTCCGATCCTCCGATAATCAAGAAAGAGGATCGGAGTGAAGAACTGTGGGTAAATATTCCGATAAGGGAATAGAAGGACATTTGTGTTCTTCGGGCCGAGAGTGAGGAGGTCCTGGTGAGCGAGGCGAGGAGTTATCGGAGGAGCCGGTAGGCGCCTTGCGTCATTTTATATTGCATTAATACATGGTGACAATTAGAACAATGATATACCAATATTTGGTTAGATATTAAATTGACATGTAGCAATAAGTGGCACTTTTTTAGGTTCCAAACATGATGACAAGTGGTCCTTTGTTAGGTCATAGCACAATGTTGAAGTTAGAGAATTTTGTGAGTTTTTTTGTTATCAACATTGTTTATAAAGTTTCATGTGTCAAGAATGATGTTGATTTTATCATAGATTAACGATTCCTCTGTTAAGCATTCGCATAAAGAAAATAAACTGAGTTTAAATTAAAATAAAAAATGGAATTTTTTGTTATCCTGCTTTGTTTTTTTCTTCCTTAGCAAGATTTCATGCCTTGTTGTTAAAGTTGAATGAAATTCCAAGAAAAGGAAAAATTAAGGGAAAAAATGGATCTCTATCCTTCTTCCTATTGTTTATTTTCAACGAGTGCACTTCACTCATTCTAGTGATATATTTACTTCTAGTGAGATATTTACGATGCCACCAATTGAGAATCAGAAGAAAAGGAACAAGTAGCTAGAGTGTATACTTGGTGGGGAATATGAGCGGATGGAACTTGATCTCTAACAAGGCTATGGTTTGGTGTTCTTGTACTTATGAGTCGCGTTGATATAGTGCATGTAATCCCGTTGAAAGAAGGTCACCGTTAAAGTTCCTGTTGTAAATTCTTAGAAGTAAAACATTTCAGTCCTATTTATTTTTTCGATGTGAAACATATAAAGGTAACAAGAAAATAACCTATATCAAATTGAAAATATATTTTTTTGACACTATATTAACTTTTATTCCAGAAGACTAAGCACAAAATTCATTGCATTTCATATTGTAGTGTATGCAACATG
>ML839799.1:3639-15233 GCA_009831015.1 Picea engelmannii | reverse complement strand
TCCCAAGGACAAAACACACTCAATAGGCAACTACAATAGCAAATTGAGGAAAGTGGTGACGTGTTTTACCTCTCAAGGCTAGAACACACTTAGTGAAGGGATATCGTAGTGAAGCAAGGTACATTGATGCATTTTTCCACTAGCAAGGTACATTGATGCATTTTTCCTTTGTCAGAACTACAATGAGTGGAAAAATGCATGCAACGAAAAATGTGACAATAGAGGAGTTATAACAATGGGAAAAAGGAGATAGTGATATGTTTTTCCTTTTGGGACATTACTGGAGCACAACATAAGATAAAAAACACATGGGGAACAAAAAAACACTAGTTGGATATTCGAGGAAGAGAACTAGAGAAGTAAGTGGTGTGTTTTTTCTTTGGAGCTTTGTCAAGCACTAGTAGAGGTTGAAAAATGCGCAGGGAGGAAAAGCATAATACCAAGGAGGCTATTGTGATAGAACAAGTGAGACATTGATGTGTTTTTCCTATGGGTATTTTCTGAACCCCACCACAATTCAAACAACACATGAGGTAAAATGCATCATTAGAGAGGGTGTAGCAACACCCTGTAATAACAAGCAGTGCATTTTATGCTTAGAGGGTCTAATACACCCCACCAAGAGTGCATGGGGTAAAATGCATCATTATTAGAGTTGCATAGCATCAACTAGTGCATTTTTGTTCTTAGAGGCTTTGCCAAACCCCACAAGTGAAAAAATGCACTAAGAGGAAAGATACATCCGCTTCAAAGTTGCAACAGTTCATCAGAGAGGAAAATGATGCATTTTAGTTTCAGAGACTCCATCATACCCCACCACAAGCCAAAAACACAAAAGGAAGTAAAACACATCAATGGAAGGTTTGTAACAGCATGTCAGATGAGATGTGTTTTACTCTTTTGTATGAACACTATAGTGTTTTCCTTCTCTGGTGAACTTCAAAGCCAACATATTTACCATAGATATTAGCTCTCCATTATGTGGGGTTAGTTTTACTCACTCATGCTTAATACAATCTTTTATTGTTGTTAATAACAATTGTAATTCATTGTTTTGTTGACCATGTGAGTGTTGTAGGAAAGAGAGTTGTTTGAAGCCAACATGAGACATCGAGTGCTAATTGGGTAGAATCCAAGTGTGGAATCATGTTCTTCATGCTCATTTGCATATAAATTGATTGGTTGCAAGACATACTCAATTGCCAATTTATAGTTATTATGTCTTATTTAACACTGATGGTATTTTTAATTAAATGATGGGTTTTATCAATATGCGAGTAAAAGACCCCATAACCATTGCATAATTCCCAAAAACCAAGTCTAAGTTCAACATCACATTCCTCATACTTTTTTACCCCCAAATAAACTAGTTACACACCTCATATTCCACAACAGCCTTGGTTGTTAACTTGTTGACGAGGTTTATTAAAAAACAATGTTAATTTATGAGAATTGTTTTAGTGATGAATTAGGTGTTTTAGTGATGAATTAGGTATGATTTATCTTGCCACAAGTGAATGAAATCTACTAATATGAAATTATGGATTTATAGAAGGGAAAACAATCTCAGATTGCTCTTATTCATCAATTTCATCTTCAATCATTTTGATTCGTCTTTTATTAATAAAGCATGTATTTTCATCATTAAACTAGTTATGTCGGTATTGTTGTTATGATTTGTCTAGAAACTTATTCGGCCATTGAGGTTGTAGGTTATCCTTTGTATTATAAGTATCCTTTTAATTCGTAGATAATCCAATGTCATCTACTTACAAGGTTTTCATGTGCAGAAAATTGAACGAAGAAGGGGATTCATGAGTGGGGATGAAAGAGAATGGATGGAGGATTGAATTGTTCGAGATATTACACACTCACCTAGTAATTATTTTTCCTAATTTTACTAGTCTAATGTTGAGGGAACCATCTGTAGATGAGAATAATTCCCCAATAAAATAGGGCACCTCCACTAAAATAGGGTGCTACATCCTCTTCAGTCTTGTTACACATCGGTTAGACTAGTTGGTCTTGACTTAGTTAGACTAGTGGAGTAGAGTCATGCATGTTCACCTCAATATTCTCACTAGGAGGGTGCATATCACATGAATGAGGCTAGGAGGGCGCTACAAACACACATGCATGAGTCTCTCTCCACTCCACTTGCATGATTAGCTAGTTAATTGATGAATGCATAGTCAATTAACTTGGACTAGGTGTCAGTTGACTCCAGATTTGTTCAATGAGTGTCCATATCTCTCTAGATCACTACTATGGCACATTAATTTATCCATGTAGAGAATATCATGTGTATTATTCATTCTACCATTCAATCAATACAATTCATTACTCTCTCTCTCTCTCTCTCTCTCTCTCTCTCTCTCTCTCTCTCTCTCTTTTGCAAGCTTTGTGTGAATTTCTACTTACTAGGTTCTATGTGCAGGTTTCACCGAAACTTCACATGGTATCAGAGCCCATAGGTTGCTAGGAGAAAGGCACACATGCACTCATTTGCAGGTACATGAGATTGAAGTAGTCAAAAAGAATGGAATTTATGCCAATAGTTCTTCTTACGCCACACAATTATTTCGAGTGGAAGCTAAAGATTCTACTTTAGCTCATAGGTAGAGGCTTGTACTGAATAAAAATGGCTATAGAGACTGAAAGAAAATCAACAATCTAGAAATTTGAGTACTTTAACCACATGGATGAGGCCTTCGGTCTCATTTGCTTGTGAATTTCTACCAAGCTATTGTTTCATATTGAATCTTTTGCTACTCCAAACAATATTTGGACCACTCTGGAAGGTCTCTTTGGAAAACAATACAAGATGAGAGGCGACATGATCGAGATTGAGTTGAATTAATTGGATCCGAGAATCTTTGATAACCTGCAGTACTTATTCACAAAGTTGAAGTCCCTTCTGCTTCCGCTAAAGGTGTGCGGTGTTGAAAAATCTACAAAAGAAAAACAGATAAGCCTTGTCATTTTGTCAAACACATGTTTTGAGTATGCAATCATTGTCTCAACATTCCATACAGTGAGGTTCACATCGAAACAAACCTGGAAAATTCCATCACTAGATATATTCATTGAGTCCCTAACACATGAGCTAGACAAGGTCATAATAATGGGAGAAACCAAGAGCTCCAAAGTGCATGTACTTGTTGTGCATGAAAGAAATAAACCCAATCCAAAGACCAGACAAAAATAAAAAGGGAAGAAGGATCCTGAGAAAAGAAAGGAAGGAAGCTTCAAGCCCTCTGATGACTCCTCCAACTCGAAAGGTGGAAAGGGAAAGAAAGAAAAGAAAAAAACATGGTTACTGCAATCACGACTACCACCTTGAATCAACATGCATGAAGAAGACAATAGACCTAATGGCACAGACACTCCAACAGAACAACCTCGGGGACTGCATTCCCGAGAATGCCAAGAAGAAGCCGAGATAGAAAGCACCACAAAAAGGAGATAATTATCATGCTTTGATTTCTATTCATTCTTCTCCCGATGCATGGATCCTGGATTCAGGGGCATCCCATCACATTGCATCCAAAAAATATATTTTATCATCTTTAACTGCATGCACAGGTCCTCCCATTCTCACAGGTGATAATACTCTAGTGGAGGTCATGAGACAAGGGAGAGTAGAGCTCCAACATGGAAGTTTCGAGAATGTCTTGCATGTTCAGAAACTTTCCATGAATCTACTCTTTGTTTACCAAATAACACATACAAACACAGGAAAAAGGGTGGAATTCAAATCGGTATTGTGTCATCATTGATATCATAAGGATATAACTTCTATTCCAAAAGGATTTCTCTCCTCTTCCTCATTAGATCCCTCATGATTATGAAATAAAGACTCTAGTCCATGTTCCATGGGCCCATTGCCTAGGACTTGTATTCACAACAGCTTCTTGCTTGCTTCTACATATTTTGGAACTCACAATTCCTCTTTAATCACAAATTGAGCAGTGTTCCAATTCTCAAAATCTAACTATTATTCTAATAATGGAAATAACTAGACAAAAAATAGAAAGTAAGAGAAAAAAAAGAGTGAGGGCATCTACACAATGAAGGGTGGGTTGCACTTGGAAATATGAGTAATGGAGGAAAAATTCTCTAATAAACACCAATAACTAGTTAATTATATTGATAAAATGATAAGAGAAGTATATCACAGGGAGGAAACTCATATTTATAACAATAATGTACAAAATTATTAACATAAATATAACTTATGACTTACAGCATTAATAAAGTCATTAGTTGTCAATGGTGACTTGTGGAGTTAGTGAAAGCATGTTAATGCCCCACCAATGCTCAAGTCTTTCCAATAACATGCTCATACTTGTTCTTTAGACTTTTGTTAATAGTATATTAGTGGGGCCATGTGTAAACACTAAGCGTCTTATGGGATCTTAAAATTTTAAATTAGTAAAAATCCATTCCAAAATACTAAAATAGTTGTGGTTAAACACTATTTTTTCTTTAATCAAATTATTGTTAATTAAATAAAATTTATTACTATGGAAAATAACTACTATATTTTCCATTTTAATATAATATTTAAATTAAACTATTATTAATCAATAATTAAAAAAAAACAATCCAACAAAAAATTAGAAATAATTCTCCTTTTCCATTTTAATATAATATTTATTTAAAATATTATTAATAAAATAAATAAAAATAAAATAAAAAAACAATCCAAATTTAAAGAAAATTTTCCACATTCAAGAATGATGTCTTTCGAAATCCAATTACACACTTTATTTCACTTTATTCCCATCTCATCGTATTCCATGTAGTTGAAACAATCAATCCTTATTCAAAAAAATCAAACCCAAACTAAAGATAAAACAACTTGATATTTAAGTTCATTACATAGTATAATCAAATAAGGCTACATAGTAACATATACCCGCCTATATGCAAGAATTCAAAGAAACTTGGTCATGCAAATCAGATTAAATGTCAAATCGCCTCTAAGAAACACATTGACCATAAATTATGACAAGAAATCTATATTGAAGAGTTCTGAAAAATTAAATGGTAAATACCAAAATAAATAAATTTATTAAAATCCAAAAACATAATGATTCTAACCTAGAAGTGGATAATAAGTCTTACTTAATTTGAAATATATAAAAGTCTTAATTAATTTGAAATATCATATTACATCTTAGATTTAATTTGGAATATCATGTAGAAAGTTTAAAAATATAGTGATTAAGTATTTTTTAATTTGGAATATAGCATCACATCATTTGAATAAAAATCTTTAAAAGTTGAATTAAGCTAACTAAAGTTTAAAAAGTATATAGTACCAATTTAAAGGTTAAGTTGGAATATCAGGAAGAAAGTTTAAAAATATAGTAATTAAGTATTTTTTAATTTGAAATATCACATTATATCATTTAAATGAAGATGTTTAAAAGTTGAATAATCTAACTAAAGTTTTAAAATATATATAAAAATGTATAATACCAATTTAAATTTAAAGATTAATAATTTTTATTAACATCACAAAAAAGTTTGATTAATCTAAAATATCATATCACAAAATCTTAAAAGATATTAAAAATCATAACCATTAATTTGAAAAAGTTTGATTAATCTAAAATATCATATCACAAAATCTTAAAAGATATTAAAAATCATAACAATTAATTTGAAATGTCATATAAAGCATGAAAATGAGAAATATCATAAATATCATATTAAAAAATCTAAAAACATAACAACTTTAATATAAAGGTGAATAAAATTTGTGTTGGCATCTTTATTAGTTTCCAAATAAAATACTTAAAATTTGATAAATTTGGAATTGAAAATTGAAGTCTAAAAATATAGTGATTAAGTAGTTTTTATTAATTTGGAATATTATATAATAGATTTTTGGAGAAGGTTTAAAACTTTGATTAATTTGGAATATCATGATTAAAGTCTTAGAGCATAGTTCTTCCAATTTAAAGGTGGATAATTTTCATTAGGATTATGACCAAATTCTTCGTTCATTCGTATCTTATCACATTCGTATCTTAAAGTTGTGTCATTCTAAAGTATCACTAAAAGGGCGCAAGCTAAAAACCCAAACGTTTTGAACGTTTTGAACCTTTGCCGGCAGCCGTTTTCCGTGTCCGGACTCCCGTCGTCGATGATGTCAGAGCTTCGGCCGGCTACCGAATCCACTTGCCCAAACGCCGTTGACGTTACCGGCTATCTTCACATGAGTAAATAGCCTCGTCACAGTAACTTCACTGACTATGTTTCAATGTTTCTGTTTGCAGGAATAATGGCAGCAAAGACATTATCCGACAATGGAGTGAAGGACTTTGTGATACTGGAAGCAACCAATCGGATTGGGGGAAGAATCCATAAAGAAACGTTGGGAGGTTATGCAATAGAGATCGGCGCTAACTGGGTGGAGGGCGTTGGAGGTAAGGTCATGAACCCCAGATGGCCTCTCGCTAAGAAAGACAAGTTGCAGACCTTCAAATCTGACTGGAGCAATCTCAGTTACAATCTATCATCAAGAGTAAGTTGCCACTCACCATGTTCAAGATATTATGCCAAGATCTGTCATTAACCGTGTTTCTGTAAAATGTTTTTGGTTTTGTAGAGGAGGTATTTTGCCAGTCACTGGTGGCACGACCATATGCTCTGGCAACGTCATCAACCGATTTCAGTTCAAAGCTCTCAGAATCGTTTCATAAGAGCGGAGAAGCTGACGTTTCTATTTTGGCATCTCAACGGACATTTGGACAGTAGGAAAATTAGCCGAACCCTTATCCAGATTACTTGCTTTTGTTTGCTTTCAGAGAATCTTACAATGTTGGAGCTATAATGTATTAAATTGCATAATCTGGACATAAGTAAAACTTGCTTGATATGCCGATAAATAAAATTTGCAGTGTGCCAGTAACGCCTTTGGAGATGGCCATCGACTACTACTTTAACGATTTCGAAATAGCAGGTTTTTATCAATACGATTTGGACAATGTCTAATTTCAATCAGTATAGATTTATAGTTATTTCTTTTGTTTGTGTACATAATTTACAAAATATTTTATTTATATGGAGTGGGGTTTTAATTATTATTAAACAGAACAAAAGAATTGATGGCATTTGGATTTGGATGTGTAGAACCTCCACTGGTGACGAGGTTAAAGAATGTGCTACCCAGTCCCACTTTTGACGATTTTGTTGAAAATGAATACTTCATGGCCGACAGTGGAGGATATGAACATAGGCTTAAGCTAAAACCCAAACGTTTTGAACCTTTGCCGACAGTCGTTTTCTATGTCCGGGCTCCCGTCGTCGATCATGTCAGACCTTCGGCCAGCTACCGACTCCACTCGCCGAAATGTCGTTACCGTGACACAAACCTTTGTCGTCCCTCGAAATATGACCAATCTCAGCGCTTGATGACAATGAGCTATAATGCATGGCATAGTTAGCCATCCAACTAACATGCCATGCGCCATGGAATGGATCTATGCATATCCGTTGAAAAATTTGGAGTTGTAAAGAGGCGGGCTCCAGAGGCAGGCTCCAAAGGTTGGTTGAAATTTGAATCAGCGATTGGTATCTTGCTCAAGGTCGGTATTTTGTGTACAATCCATGTGCTAAGTTCAGTAGAGAGTACAGACATGCGTCACCAGGCATCTTGAAAGGGAGGCGCAGGTATTTGATGGTGGTCGTCTCAGGTGGTCTCAATCAGCAGCGTAATCAAATCGTCGACACGGTTGTCATTGCTAGAATTCTCTAGGCGTCTCTGGTTATTCCCATTCTGCAAGTCAATGCAGTTTGGGAGGACGACAGTGATTCATTAATTCTGATTTTTCATAAACATATTCCATGCCATTTCGTAGCCTTCATTTAGGCGTGCGATGCTAAATGTAGATTTATTTATGTTTTTATGCAGTGAATTCTCGGATATCTTCGATGTCGAGCACTTAAAGAAAACTCTCAAAGATGACGTCAAAATTGTTTCTTCGTTGCCTTCCAATCATTTGATGTTAAGGCCCGTGGAGGATAAAATAAGTCCTCTTCACGTTATCCCTCGCTCGATTCGATCTCGCTACCTAAGGCGAGTAAGCGCCTAATTTATTCAAATTCTGTGAATCTGATCTAGTGCACAGTGCGTCTAGAATTTCCCAATTGAAATTGAAATTTGACCATGATCTATACATGGCAATTGAACAAAGGAGGAGTTTTGCTTCTTCAAGGATTGGATACGAGACTTTCCAAGGATCTTCCTTCCGATCTTCAAAAGCTTTGCTGCAAGGTCAATTTTGTTGTTGATTGCCCTATTTTTTCACAATTCGCAGATACAGGAGACGACAAAAGGTTTGTTAATACTTTATCGTCTATTTTTGTTCCATGTCGCCTTCGACACCTTAATATTTGCAGCACCAATTCGAGCTCTGGGGAGAATAGGTGTAACATACCCACTACCATAAATCAAAAAATTTTGGTTGATATCTCAATAATGAGAATCCCCGGAGCGTGTAGCAGCAAAATGCCAATCCCCGAGTCGCAGGTCTTCTATTTACCTACCCGACTCTCTGTACATAACCGGGGTCTTATGTCCCTTTCCGTCGGGATTTCTGTTTCCAACCATCCTGACTCGCTTAAATGCCAGTTAGCCTCCTAGGCTAAGCTCTTGGTTGCATGGCCTCCTCTATATGACCATAGTCATAACTCCTATCGGGGCTACATGGTTTATAATGTCAAAATTCATTCAACCCCAAGACTCGCGATCCTCCGAATTCCGACGCGCTCCTACGCATTAGCTCCCCAGGATAACTCCGTTCTCATGCGACCTGCTAGTCCACGAGACCACATGCTTTCCTCTGTCGGAGTTTCGAACTTTGCGGGTTTGAAGTGGTTAGAACTTACGTTCTCAGGATCTCCGATCCCCGATGCCACTTGGCGTTGACTCCTGCGAGGGTTGACCTTTTGACACCTGTCCTCCCTCGGTGTATCGGAGTTGCGAGTTCGCGAATCCGGATACCAAGAATTTCAGAATTCACAAATCCCCGACGCCACCTGTCCTTCGCTCTGGTGCCTATGGCCCACACTCCTGTGGTGATCGGGAAATCGCGTATCGGGATATCGCGATTCCCGTTGCACTAGTTCACGAAACTCTTCAAGTCCCGATCCCCGATATGGGTGATACCTGTCCTCCACTACAACACTATTACAGTGGGGCCGTCGTGTTTCGGAGATTCGCGACTTCTCTGGCACTAATTCTCTCATCACCGAGAACCCCGATATACCGATCCCCGATGAACGTGTGAACTTATTCCTCCACGTCACCACTTTCCCGTCGCTATATCGGATATCGTGAAATTGCGATTTCTGATCCAACAATTCCTTTGTCTTTGGAAACCCCGAAATGCCGAACCCCGACTCCTAGGGATCCTCTGACACGTGTCCCTACAGATGGATGGTTTAAACTCCCGTCGGGATATTGGGGATCGCGACTTCAAGTTGCAAGAGTTTCTTGCTTCCGGAAACTCCGATGTCCAAACTCCGACTCTTCGGGATCTCTTTCCACGCGTCCTCGCCGATGGACGGTTCAAAGCTCCCGTCGGGATATCGCGAATCACGATTCCAACATGCAAGAGTTTCTTGCCTCCGGGAACCCCGATTCTCTGATTCATGACTTCCTCGGATCTTCTGACATGTATCCCTGTTGATGGACGGTTCTGAGCTTATCGAGGTTTCGCAGATCGCGAATCCTGATGCAACGATCTCTTCACTCCTGGAATCCCCGATGGGTTAAATCCCGACTCCTGTCCTGATGTCTGACGCGTGTCCTGCCGAGATCAACGGCTAGGATCCTTTCTCGGGATTTCGTGACCTACAGGGTCTCGATTCTCTTGAACTTCAAACCCCGATGACTTAGATATCCCGATGACTCTTCTGGGAATCCTCGTCTGCGTACTAGGACTTAAACCCTGCGCAACTTTCCCGAGATCTAACGACTGACGGGATTTCGCAATCTTTCTCTGCGAATCCTGACTGTCGATTTCTCCTCCTATCCACGAGGACTTACCCTCCGCGTAACTTCCACAGATCCGACGGCTATCGGGATCTCTGTTAAGATCTAATGGCCCTAGACTCTTCATTACCCGTGGAGACATAGGAAAAATCAGGTGGTAAAGCCTTTAGCACCCTACCTTCTCCTACTAATCTAACGGTCGTGGGGAAACTTTGGATTCCCGACGTACTCCCATCCGTAGATTCGATATTCCTTCCCTAAGCTGCCATCTCGGGTTCCTAAGAGGATTGTTCCCCCTCGTACAGGGTTATTGAGACTTGCACCTTCAAGTTCATATTCCAGGTACTGGGTAAACCTTTCCAAGAAGGGAATCTCTACAAGAGATCTAATTCGGGCTTTCCTGGATATGGGTGAGGGGAAGCAACTTCCCGAGAATGGGCTGGATGCCTAACATAGTTCAGCCTGGGCATAACTAGATTCAATTTATCAACGTAAGTCATGCATGGCTTCCTCTATTATAAGCATATGCCTATTAATCATTATTCAAAACATTGCACAGACATTCTTACACAGGAATCATTTACACTTTCACAGGTCTATGAGCATTTACATATATGTATCATTCTATGAATTTCAAAAGAAGAAATATGTAAACAAAACACTTATCAGAAATGGGTGCAACTACTGAGAGGGGTGCTCATTTCCACCCAACCGTAGGCTCAACGATTCCCAACGGATTTACCACTAGCCACCCCCGAGTTGAGACCACGATGTTATGAGACTGCGTCTTTCCATCTGCCAGTGACCAAGAGCGAAGGTTGCAATCCTCCCTCCCTGCTATCACTCACTCTGCGTAAAAATTGCCAGAGTTCCCCTCGCATCTGCCCACTCAATCGCTTCTTCCATACGCCTTATCCTCTCGCGAGGTTGCGTGTGGCACGATTACCCTCGCGCTGGTCAGTCATGATGGCTCTATGGACTGGCGGTTCACCTCCCCGTCCCTCATCAAGCCATCAACCTACCAGTCTGCAAGGCATTAAATTTCAGGGCCAGCGAGCCGCTTTTGGTTCTCCGGGCCAGTGGAGTCCAAATACAATATTCATTCAGGGTGGAAGTTAACACCACCTTTTCAGGAGCCTTCCACCGCCATCGTGATCTCTTTTCTGCACATCCCTTCTCAGTAGTCCTGCAATAAATTCAAAATATTATTCACATTCATTGACCTCTTCCTACAGGTCCATTTACATCACATATTCATACTTATGAGTTTGCCATAGTCCTTGGCTAGTCCAGTTATATTTACAATCTGGGGGAAACAGGGTGATACAATTCCCTCCCCCTTAAAAAAGGGAACATCGTCCTCGATGTTCTTAGCTACTAACATGAAATACATGTATAGAAATAAACAAAATCGGATATGCATGTCTCATGGCATCCTTCATTTCCCATGTAGCCTCATCTGGGCCAAAATGTTTCCACTGCACCTTGACCTGTGCAATGGTTCTGTTCCGGAGTCGGGTTTCCCTTCTGTCCAATATGCATTGGGGTTCTGGCAGGAATTCTCCCTCCGGTTCCACCTGGA
>ML839798.1:18082-33924 GCA_009831015.1 Picea engelmannii | reverse complement strand
ATTGTTTTACCTTTACTTCAATACATAGAAAACAATTTTAGTTAAATAACACTATTTTTAAATATTTACCAAAAAGATATAATTCATTTTTTTTATCAATTAAAAACTAAAAAAAATAATAAAACAAAAAGAATTGAAATTAAAAAAAAAAACATTTTAAAAACAAATTTATATTTAAAAAAACCATTGAAGAAAAATCTAAAAAATTAAAGAGGTAAAAAACCATAAAATAAAAAATACATATATCTAAAGTAAGAGAAAATGAGAAAAAGAATTAAAAAAAGGTAAAAAAAACTTATAGCCCAAAAAAACATTAAAAAGTTAGAAAAAAACACCATTTTTTTTTTAAATATATAAAAAAATCTCAAATTTAAAAACCTCAAATTAAAATTTTAAATTTTTAATACAAAATTTGAAAAACAATTAACAAAAATAAATTAAAACTCATTAAAATTACAAAAAAATAAAATTTAAACTAAAATAAATACATTAATATATATAAAAAAATTCATATATATATATATAATATATGTTTTATATATATAAAAATAATATAAGATATATGTTTAATATATAAAAAACTTATATATATATATATATATATATATATATATATATATTTTTTTTTTTTATATATAAAATATATATTTTATATTTTTTTATATATTAAAACATATATCTTATATGTTTTAATATTATATAAAACATATATCATATGTGTTTTTTTATATATAAAAAATATATATCTTATATGTTTTTTAATATATTAAAACATATATTAATATATTATATATTTTTAAAAATAATAAAATTACGCTTTTTTTTTGTTGGAAAAAAAAGCGTAATTTTATTATTTTTAAAAATAAAATTACATTCTATATATACATCTAAAATGGTGTATTATGTTGACGGTGGGGAAACCCTAGCGCTCTGCAACACTTCCCTTGCTCTCCTGCCGCATGACCCAAACTCTCTACCATGGTACCTCCCATCTGCTACGATTTGTAACAGGCAGACTCCAATACTGATTAGTCAGAATGAGTCCGACGGAGGGGGGGAAACCCCCCTCATACAGTAACATAACCGCCAACGATAGGGCGAGCACAAGAGCGAAGCATCCCTCCTTCAAGTCGTTGCTGCAACTACGAGACCAAATCCTAGTAAGAGAACTAGGGCTACGGAAAGAGATGGATGTGGAAGCAGGTACGTCCCATCCAAAAGCACCTCGAAGCTGGGAGAAGGGAAAATGCATCCCACAATCGAAGAAACCCCCAAGGTATCTCATCAGCTCAACAAGGGTGGGTGAACACACTCAGTTCGTGCGCGAGCATGCCCTCATAGGCAAGTTTCTGGGATTATGGCCATCCGAACGTGACCTAACCCGCTGGATCAAGCACTGGTGGAACCCTAAAGGAGATTACGAAATCCAGCTAAGCTCCAAAGGCTTTTTCACAATCATCCTGTACAACCTGGAGGATAAGGACAAAATTTTTGAAACTGGACCATGCTTTTACAACTTAGCCGAGATTTTCCTATGCTTCTAGACAGACAGATTCAACCTGGACAAGGAAGATTTTACAATGGCTCCAGTCTGGATCCGACTTTACTCTCTGCCCCAGGAGTTTTGGCTGGAGGAAATCCTCATGGGAATAGGAAACACGGTAGCGCACTATGTCAAAGCTTCGGAGGCCACAAGGCAAAGAAAATACACCTCATATGCTCGAATCTGTGTATACATGGACATCTCTAAAGCTCTTCCAGGATCTGTCACTCTGGAATATCAAGACAAATACTAGCAACAAATGTTGGACTATGAACACATTCCTTTCCGCTGCCGGAAGTGTCATGAACATGGCCACATTTTTAGGGATTGTCTACTGAATATCCAAGAAACCAAAGCCAGCGAGGCCAAGTAGAAAGACAGATTCACTACGGTCACAAGAAGGAAGAAAAACCCTCCAAAGAAACAACAATCAGATCCCAAGCCTACTATCCTGACCAAAAACTCGTATGAGATCCTAAACCAGCTACCGAAAAATGAAGAAATACAAGATCCACACACAACAAAACAACAGGCGAAAGGGAAGAACCAAGCTACACCCTCATCGATCCAAACCAATGAGGCCATGCCAGAAGAACGCGGCCCCGTGGACACAGACATCCACATCCAATTGGAAGACCATGACCTAGCAGGGATAGATCTGGAAAAACTGGAAGAAGCCCTAAACCAAAAGGATTTGCAAGCCCTCCTCGAAAAGCAGCTCCGCAAAGTCCATAAAGTTTTTCTGGAATCCATGGCAAGATCCACAACCAGGTTGGGTATAGCCACAGATCCAAGCTTAGACTCAAAGAGGATACCCCGAGAAAAAAAAAGAAGAGGATGAAAGTCAGCCCATCAACTTATCAAGGAGGTAGGAAATCTCATGCTCAATTCTGGGCAGATCCAAAAGCTCTCGGAGGGATACCTCCACCCAACCCAACAAATATTATGATGAAGATCATCACTTGGAACATAAGGGGATTTAATGGTAGATCCAAACAAAGAATCCTATGAGACTCGATCCGAGCAAAAAAACCAGACATCCTGCTACTACATGAGACAAAATGTGAAGGACCGAAAGGAGAAATCATATTCCAAATAAGCTGGCATGGATGTGAATCCATACACACCGACTCCACCGGAGCGTCAGGAGGATTAGCCATCTTATGGAACCCCAATACTGTCACCCTAAGCGAACCCTTCTCTACCTTGGGCATGCTTACTGCCCACTTCATGATCACAGGGCCAGCTCAAGAAGGCTACATCACAAATGTCTATGGACCTCAGAGCCAACAGGACAAGGACAGTCTCATGAAGCGAATAGCTCATATCAAAACCCTGTTGTGCATGCCCAACTGGATCCTAGGCGGTGACTTCAACATGATCCTGACACTGGAGGAGAAAAAAGGTGGAACTAAGCGACTGGAGCATGACAATGATAAGTTCAAAACCCTCATCGACTCACTAAATCTGATAGACATAGATAAACGCAATGAAACTTTCACATGGTCCAACCGCAGATTGGGGCACTAGCAGGTGGCCTGTCGTTTGGATCGCTTCCTCATAGCGGAGGAACTACTAGAATGAGGTCCGAGCATGGAGAGCCTCATTCTTCCAAGGGCAGGCTCAGACCATTGGTCGGTCACATTCTTCCTAGAAATAGGGACTGTGCCACATCACAAACCCTTTTGATTTGAGAAATTTTGGCTATCACACCCTGACTTCCATCATCTTGCAAAGTCTTGTTGGGCCCAAGTGGAAATAGACCATGACACCTGCATGTACAAGTTCCAGTAGCATCTTAAAAACTTCAAAAACTCGCTAAATCTATGGAACAAGCAAACTTTTGGAAACATATTTCAAAACATGCAGGCTATCGAAAATAGGCTAGCAGAACTGCAGGAAATCTTCATTTCAAGGACCAGAACAACAAACCTAATGAAGGAGGAAGCAGAGCTCCAAGCAAGTTTAGAGGAAAGGAAAAATCAAGAGGAAATACTACGGCGACAGAAATCCAGATTCCGGTGGCTCAAAGAGGGCGAGAGGAACACAAATTCTTCCATAGAGCCATGATGCACTGTCGCTACATCAATCAAATAACACATCTAGAAGATGCCCAAGGAAACCCAATCAGGGAACACAACCAAATTGCTGAAGAGCTAAACACCTACTACAAATATCTCCTAACGGAAAACAACGAGGACATAACGACAAAAATTCAGAGGATAACAGGGCACATACCCTCCCTTGTGACTCCAGAACAGAATGAAGCAATAATGAGACCCATTACTTAGGAAGAAGTGGATCAGGCAGTTAAAGAAATGCCGCCAGGCAAGGCACTTGGCCCAGACGGTTTCACCACCAACTTCTTCCACCATTGCTGGGATCTAATCAAGGAAGAGGTGAGGCAGGTCGTGGAGGAATCGTGAACCTCCGACCAAGTATTAACAACCCTCAATTCAACTTTCCTCACTCTAATTTCGAAGGAGGAGAGGGTAACCCATCCCAACCAATACAGACCAATCACACTCTGCAATATCATATGCAAAATCATTACAAAGGTGATTGCTACACGTCTTAAGCCAATCCTGCCCTTCATCATCTCCAATGAACAATTAGGATATGTAGAGGGACAACAAATCATGGACAACGTTATTTTGGCTCATGTGGTAATCCACTCTCTCAAGACGACTAAAACCCCAGGTATGCTTATCAAACTCAATCTTTCAAAAGATTTTTGTATAGTCAGCTGGCAGTACCTTCGCTCTATGCTCAAAGCCTTTGGCTTCAACCATCATTGGGTCGACTGGATCATGAAACTAACCTCGTCAGCCTTTTTTTCCATCCTGGTAAACATGGTACCCTCCCAACCCTTCACTCCCTCTAGGGGCATAAGACAAGGGGACCCTCTTTCGCCCTTCCTCTTCATCCTCATGGTGCAAGGTCTAGGGCGTTACATCAAGAAAACGATACTGGAAGGCACCCTTAAAGGCCTACCCTTGCATAATATTCAGCCAACAGCTCGTATATCCAATTCGTCGATGACACCCTCCTATTGAATACCCCCACTGCATGAGAAGCCCTCAAACTCACCTCCATTCTCTCTAACTTTGTAGAAGCTTCAGGCATGGCCCTCAACCTCGACAAATCCAAACTCTACTTTTTCAACACTCCGATAGGGGTCCATAACCACATCTCACGACTCCTGAGCATACCCAAGAGCTCCCTTCTGTCCAACTACCTTGGCATTCCCCTCACAGGAGCTCCAACGTGATCCATTTCCTGGGACAACTTGCTTCTCTCCATCTCTAATAGGTTTAACAACTGGACCTTTATACCTCTCAACATTACAACAAGGCTGGTGCTTCTCAAGTCAGTTCTACAAGCCCTGCCTACCTAACTTTTCATAGCTTTAGTAGCGCCTAAACAGGTCATTAGGGCCATTCGAAACCTCTAAAGAAACTTCCTATAGAATGGGCACCAGCTGAACAAGAAATGGGCATTAGTAGGCTGGGACAAGCTCTACAAGCCTAAAGCGTGGGGAGGACTGGGTCTGCGTGACCCAGGGAAACTCAACCAAGTCATGGGAGCTAAAATGTGGTGAAGATGGCTAAAGGCCCCCACTGTGCTCTGGGTGCAACTTTGGAAACAAAATTATGCTCCAAACACAAGTGTAGACAAACTCATYCGYCACAAYGACCAGATTCADGGATCCAACATMTGGAACACARCYTRGAAAAAYAGAGAGATRGTTCAAAAAMATGCCTTHTGGGAGATCYGRAATGGAKAAAGTGCACTTTTYTGGYAGGACTCGTGGCAAMAAAAAAAAHCTCTAGATYAGATAGAGGAGCTAAGCCCCCTCAGGMAAMTGCTTCACACRRACACCCCTCAGCWTGTAAAGGRATTTTGGCGAYCRRRAAACAACCTCTACCTTGGYGAMAATGGAAGACTTCCACCCARGAGCTACARATCCYRGAGAACTCTGACCTTCACRCCTRGYAGCACTATGYYAGCCAYARGAAAATMWCCAAGCGAGAAGGCCTGGACATTCTTAGATGGGGGCACTCCACTACAGGTAACTTTTCAGTCAAAGAAGCCTACTATCTACAAGGTAATCACCGGAGTCATGACAAGGAGAATATCTGGAACAAGGTTTGGAGCCCCTTCCTTTGGCTGAAGGTGTCAACCTTTCTTTGGCTCACTGTCCACAACCATATCCTCACTTGGGATAATCTCCGAAAAAGAGGATTCATTGGACCATCAATCTGCCCCTTATGCCAACAAAAAGAGGAAACTTTGGAACATCTCTTCAATAGATGTCCTTTCAGCTAGTGGATATGGGACCAAGGGGCTCAAGCAATGCGCAGGATGAATCAGAACAGGATAAGTATCATAGATACAATAGAAAATTGGGACTTACTATCTTTTAAAAATCCCATTCTTGCCCTCATTTGGCTCCTACTCCCAGGATTCACTCTCTGGAAAATTTGGAAGGAACGAAATAAAAGAATCTTCCACTCCAAGGCATCCACTCCGGAACTAGTATGGGGACAAATAAGCAAGATCATCCGGGAAACAATCCAAATTAAAAAGTGGAAGCAGGAGGATACAAAATGCGATCTAGAGGAGAAGTGCATTCTCTAGCACTGGTAGCTTAGCCTGAATAATCACCCTGCGGTAAATCCAAGCAATCCCCGAAAAAGCAGCCCAACTACATGGTCCCCTCCTCCAACAAGTTTTATAAAAGTCAATTTTGATGGGGCTTGCAAAGGAAATCCGGGACCAACCGGATTTGGAGCTACCCTCCGAAATTCAGATGGCCAAATCCTCTACCTCGTAGCAGGTTTTATTGGAGAAAACACAAACAATGTCGCAGAACTGATGGGCCTCCTCCGGGGCACACAAGAAACAATTGACAACCACCTCCACAATATCATTTTGGAAGGGGACTCTCAAATCATCATCTGGCTAATTACTAAGATCCTCCATGGGGAACATCCAAGGAAAATCTCGCCCAACTGGAGATTATCAGGACTGCTAGAGGAGTTTGGAGCCTTACTTAGTCCCAATATCAGTATCATACCCTCCCATGTAAAAAGGGACACGAATAGTATAGCGGATTGCCTAGCAAATGAAGGGGTAACAATGGAGAGGGAAATAATCTACTGGGATCCTCACATCTCGGAAGCCACAAAACTCTCCACTCACTGTCAACGCCTTGGGAACAAAGATTACCCAACCTTGGATGGGGTGCCACATAGCATAGAGGGGCCACGTGGTACAACGCTTGGCCAGGACGATGAGCCAAGACTTCTCACGCACGTGATGGGAATGGAACCACATAGCACTCAACGGACTGCCTTAATGGCGGGTCTGGTCACTTTACTCCTCATGAATTTACTCGATTTCAGAGAGGAAGAGGATCATTTGGAGATAAAGCTGTAGCATTGGAGCATCCTTGAGCTCTGGTGTGATTGGAATGGTCTAACTGTTGCCAGATCCATTGCTTGGCATCTCCAAATGCCAAGGGAACGAGGCAAGCCCTGCAGGGGGGTTGCCTAGTATGATTCAGCTGTGCGCAGAAAGAGACAAAAAAAATTCGAGTGGGCACTGTCCATGGCAAGGACACAGCTTGTCCGAAAGCATAGAAGACCTGAGATGCCTCCCATGGCTTATATTGAAGAAATTATCCTGGATGAACCCATTCAAGTCCCCCCAACACACCTGCTTTTCACAGTCCCAGACAATTGGAACCCACCGACATGTTTTCCCGGGGAAACTACCCAACGTGCCATCAAGGAACACCACAAATCCAACACATGAGAAGTCCAATTGGACGATTTCCCCCCCTGCTATATCACAAAATAAATTATGGTAGATATGGATGCAGAACCGACCGCAGGAGCAGTCGAGATCCCTCCAACAGAAGCCCTGGAATGAAATGATGCAGCCGAGGCTGAGGCAATTGGTATGGAAGGTGAGGCGTTAGGGGCTAGTTTGGATAGGGAGGGTGGCACTACTCCTATGCCACGTCCTTTGTCTGTCATGCAAGAGGAAGGGCATGGCCACCTGCCACTCCTCCACCCGGACCACCTGAAGTTAATCTTTGAACTACAGAGCTTGGTGTAGGACCTAATCCATCGCACCAGTTTAGCAAGCTAACGAGTAGACCTGCTCTACGAGGCCTACTCCAATACACTTCCAGGACAATGTTGCCCGACGTGTGCACAGGCCTTCGTGCTGATAGCTACCGAGGATGGCGAGGGCAACATGGATGAAGGCGAGGCCACCGGGTAAAATGTCACAGTTAATAGTTTTAGTCTTTTTCTCTATTTTCCTCAGACTAGGCATGACTAAACGCCATTATTTTGTAGCTCTAAGAATCAAAGCTTTTTATTAGACTAATGGCTGCTAGTTTTCTTGGTTTCCTTCGGGCAAGACAAATGTCAACCAATCTATCTCCCTCATAGATTGCATAGATAGCCAGCTATCTCAGTTTCCGCTTACACGGTGAGACAGTTGGCAGACATGGTGTTTATGTTTTAACCTTTTTTTGGAAAGTTAATACAACAGGCTCTGCTCTTTTTTACTTAAAAAAAAAATGGTGTATTATGTTACATTGTAGTCTTATAGATGTATGATGTTTTTTGCATTTCAGAACTGCTTCAGTAAGCTCCTTTTGTCCCGTTTAGAGTCTAGGACTGATACTGTTGCAGATGCTTCTGTATTGCATAATGTGTGCACCGGATATATATAACTATTATCGCTGTTCATTTATAAAAAAGTTCTTTCTCTTCAAAATGTTGTTCAAAAACTGGACGTTTTCTCCAAAAAAGAACTGTGCCAATATTCATTTGACTGTTCATTCTGGTGCTCAGTTATTTTCCATTGGCCCATAACCAAGTTAGTCCCTTCCTTCGACTTCTGGTCGGCTTCTTTATTGTTTTCCTTGTAGACATGTTGGCAATCAATGAAGTCAAAATTTGTCTGCAATTTTTGTATATATTCCACCAATCTAGTAAGTCTTAAGTTTAAACATCTCATAGTACCTTTTATCCAGTTTATAACATTTAAAGAGTCCCCGTATAATTTTAGTCTCCTGCATCCTTTTTCTATTGCAAAGACAATGAGCGGTTTGTAACTCATTAGTTTTGCAAAATTATTTGTTCTTGAACCAAGGCCCGAGGTTAGGACAAAATAATGAGTGGGAGAAAGGTAGAGGAGTCCCCCCCCTCCAAAGTGAGATTTTTGTGAGGCTCCATCAAAAAAAACCCAGGGGGAAGTCCTATCGAGTATTAACTCTTGTGTCCGTCTAGGGTGAGAGCTAGAAAGGGATGGGAGAGAGAAAGGCAAGAGAGAAACATTGTTTGCTGCCGAGATCTCTGTTGGAAGAGGTACACCTTTAAAAATGATGGAGTTTCGAGGAAGCCAAACTCCCCAAATAACCAAGAGGGGGAGTGCTTTTAGTTGTTTGTATTCTTTATTATTCCACCAAGATCGCCAGGAATGTTCCAAATTTGATCCCTCCCACAAGAATTGTAAGTTTAGAAACTTTGAAATTTCAACCCAGACTTTGATGATGTAACTACAATTCAGAAAAAGATGGATAGAAGACTCTTCTTCAGTTTTTCATAGTGAACACCATCCGGGTCCAATAAAAATTCGTTTCTGAAGGTTGTCCCAAGTTAGTACCTTGTTTCAAAGAACATTCCACATGAACAGTCGGGTTTTTGGCGGACTTTTTACTTTCCAAAGTTTGCTCCACCACCAGGTTGTCTCCTGTGTAGTCAGGTCTGAAATGCACTTTAAATAACCCAGTTTGGGAGTGTAGGACCCAGAGGGTGCAGGATCCCAAATTAGTTCATCTTCAAATTCTGAAAGTTTGATATGTGCTACCTTTAGGCTATGGATAAAGTGTTCCAGTTCTTGAGTTTTTTCTTCACTGATCCCCAGACTGATGGGGTCCTTCCATCCCTGAGCCCAAAGTGTGGAGTGGTTGGGGTCCACCAAGGAGCTTAGGAAGAAAAAGTCCTTGGAATGTAAGGACTGTAATAACTTTCCAGTGAGAAAATGGTTCCCATCACTGCCTGACTAGGGATCCAACCCTAGCCTGAGTCTTTTGCCATTTCCAATATTCCAAGCTAAACCATTTTCAATAAGTGGAAAATAATTTATGACAGCTTTCCAAATCACCGAGGTTCCCTTCAATGTTTTTGGATGGCTTCTTATCCAGGCCTCAAGAGAAATAGGTGCAATGTACTTCCATAGAATAACTTTATTCCAAAGACTTGTAGTATTAATAAGTCACCATCCCCCCTTTGCTACTAGTGATTTGGAGAAGAGGAAAATATTTTTCGATCCCCATCCCCCCAAAGCCTTTGGTGTGGCAATTTTCTCCCAACGGACCCAAGGGATAATGTGTGACTTTGATTTGCCACTCCAAAGGAACTTTGAGGTGAGTTTCCTTGCAACATTCAAAACTCCTTTAGGAATCCAAGAAAGAGACATCCAATAAACAGGGATGGCTTCCCGTACCGATTTTACCAATACCAATCTTGTTGCTCGTGACAACCATCGATGACTCCAAGTATTTATTCTTTCATCCAGTTTTTGCAAGACCCACATCCAATCTTATTTTCTATAGTCATTGGGTTTTAGATTAAAACCTAAATACTTTAATCCATCAGCTAAAGCCCTTTTTTCGAAGGGAAAGAAGGTTTAATGGGCTTCTTCATCTTCTTCAGTTAGCAAAAATGTAGTGAGCGATGATTTTTGATCATTTATTTGCATCCCTGTAGCTTTGGAAAAAAGTAAGAGGATGTCCCTTAGGGTCTCAGACTCCCTTCTAGTACCACCAATAAAAAGTAAAACATCATCCACAAAAAGGAGATGTGTAAGGGACATATTCTGTGAGATTTTGATTCCGAAGAGTTGACCTGAATTCTTACCTTGTGTGAGAGCTCTGCTAATTCATTCTACTACCAGGAGAAAGAGGAGTGGTGACAAGGGGCATCCTTGTCTTAGCCCTCTTTCAAGAGTAAAAAAAGTTGTATCCAAACCATTTATTAGGACTGCAAAGGATGCTGAGGTAAGACAACTCATGATCCAAGTAATAAAAGGAACTTCAAAGGCTAAGTGTGTCAATAATAACCGAATATACAACCAGCTAACTCGGTCATAGGATTTTGAGACGTCTATTTTGAGTACTGCCCCTTTTAAATTCCTGGTCTTTGTACTATGTAATCCTTCTTCTACTATTCCTATAGCTTCATGGATCTGTCTCCCTTCCAGAAACCCAAATTGTTGTTCTGAGATATTTTTTGAGAGGATTTTCTTTAACCTTCGAGCTATAATTTTGGATATGATTTTGTAAGCACAATTACAGAGTGAGATAGGTCTGAATTCATCCAAGGTCTCTGGTTTGTCCGTTTTTGGGATGAGTGCAATGAAGGTGGAGTTAAGAATATGAGGGATACGTCCTGAAATCCTTGTATCCTCCACCATTTTCAACAGATCTGCTCCTATAATTTCATAGCATCCCAGGAAAAATTCAATCGTCCAACCATCTGGGCATGGGATTTTATCTTTTTGGAAGCTGTGAAATACTTCTAGGAGCTATTTTTCAGTAATTTATTTCATCAGAAGGTGATTATCTTCCTCTTCCAAAAATCTGGGAAAACATTGTGCCACTTTGACTACTTCCTCTATTGTAGCTTGGCTATCTTCTTTAAAGAGATTTTTGAAGTGGTTTTTTCCTAGTAGTGACAATCCTTCAAATGATGTTTCCAGGTTTCCATCTTGATATCTTAAATACCAAATGGTATTTACATTTTTTCTTCCTTTGGCATAGGCTTGAAAGAACTTTGTGTTTTCATCTCCAATTTCCAACCATATGACTCTGCTTTTTAACCTCCAAATTTCTTCTTTTTCTTTAAGCAGTTTTATCCTCTCTTTTTTCTAGTTGTAATAATATGATTTTTGACTCTGTTGTACTCAATAGGTCCCCTTCATCTTCTGAGAACCTTTTAAGTTCAAGATCAATTTCTCTTAGCTCCTTATCCTCTCGGGTTCTTTTTTGGAAAGCCCAGGGTATTACTATCTCTTTAATTCTTCTTAGATTATCAGTGAACCGATATGCTGTTGAATGTGTAATATCATGTCGGAAGGGAATCCAATGCTCCTTGATTAACTTTAAGGAGTCATCTTCTAGCCATGTTTTGTTGAATCTAAAAGGGCTTCTTGGTTTTTTAGAATCACATTTGAGCTCCAGAAAGATAGGATGATGATCTGACAATCCTCCAAAGCCAATCCACTACTTGATGGTCAAAGAGTTTTTCAAAAGAGAGTCATTTATTAGAAAGCGATCAATTCTTTTTGCCACTCCCATTGTTCCGGTCTTGTTGTTATTCTAAGTAGGTTTGAGAGGAGTTGGAGCAAGGTCTGTTAGATTTGCTTCTGCAAATTTGTTGCCGAAGTAATCTGCCAGTGAATTAGGTCTCACATTGTCTCCCCAAACTTCTTAGGGGCCTAAGGAGAGATTTAGATCCCCCCCAAGATAAGTTTCTCCTTGAAAACATATTTTTTGAGGAGAGTGTCCCATAAGGGGTGCCTGTTCAGATAAGGTCCATAGATGTTTAGTAAATGTACTGTCTCTTTTAAGGCAGGGAGGAAAAAAGTAATCCCAAGAATAGAGTCCAGACCCCAAGAGTTGAGAACTTGGACATTATGAGAGTTCCAACCAGTAGCCAAACCTCCAGATCTGCTCGAAGCATCTAACGTCGTAAAAATCCACCCAGGTAGTAAGCGCTCCATGCTAGTTTTAACCTCCTCCCCTGTCTCTAAAGTCTCTTGAAGCAGAAATCCCGGGTGTTCTGTGATGACCACCCTTTTTAAGGCATATTTTATGGGCTCCTGCCAAACCCCTACAATTAAAGGACATGATCTTCATGAAGGAACATTGCCCTAGGGATTCATTGCTCTAAGTGCCCGTTCAATTGATTGTTGTTTTCCAGCTAGAAGATCAAATCTGGACTTTGTTTTTTTCTTTGGAGAGAAAGGATTTTCTCCCCCGACCTCCCCTGTTAATGGAGGAAATCTCCTCCTTTCCCAGTCCACCTGCGACTTTTGTTTAGGACCTTAAGAAATAACGGGTAGAAGAGGACTCCAATGAATGAGAGGAGGAAGAAGATTTTTCTTCGAGGATGCAAAGTCTTCTAGGAGGGGGGGGTGGGGTGGGAGACTTCCAAAAGGGTGGGGGGCCACATGATCTATCCTGTCTGGCCACGAGACAGTTTAAGGAGACAATATTAAGTGATAATTTTTTCAGAGCCTCCGTCCAATCAATACCCTCTAAAGACAAATTATTAATTAAAACAGTAATAGGGGGAAGGTGACAAGGAGAAATACCCGAAGGTCAGTTATCCGACAAGTTTGGGATTGTTGAAGAATTGCTTGTAATCTCCAATTGTCCTTCTTGTATCCTTTCGAGGGGTGGCGAGTGATCCGACTGATCCTTTTCAATTGTAACCTCTTCAGATGGACCCGGGTCCAACGGGGTTGGAGTAGTCCTTTCCGAGGAAATTTCTTGCCTCTTGTTGTGGATTGGGGAGGAAGAATTTAAATTTTCTCTGTAGTAAGAACCCCCTCTATTTCTTAAAGGAAGGTGACAAGATTCCACCAGGTGTCCATACTTGTGACAGTGGCGACATATGAAAGGTACATTCTCATAGTCCAATAATTGAGTATATGTATAACCCTTCCAAGTTAGGTCAATTTCTTCTCCTAGCCCTTCCCTGACATCAAGATTGACCAGGATCCTCACAATTTTCCTTTGTTTTGTTTTTTCATAAGAGAGGTCTACTTCCAGGAAGTCCCCCAGGAAAATTCCAATAGCTTTGAAATAATTCAGAGACCAGAATTGTAAAGGGAGGGCCGACAATCGAACCCAAACAATAATTCTATCCATTTTTTCCTTAGAGGCATAAAAAAGAGGACTCCACGAATTCAAAAACAAGGGAGAAGAATTTATACTCCAGTTTTTCCCCAACACCCATTTAGTATCCTCTGGCTGATTAAAATGGAAGGCAAACAAATTTCGACTTAATTCGATAACTTCAGGAGTATAACCCAAGTCTTCTTTCCAAGCTGACTTTGTCCACACAACTACAGTTTTAAGGGAAAAAAATTTGCCACTAGCTCTCCCAACCGGTGTCTAGTTCGCCATTTCCACCACATTGTTCATCCCGACTTCTCTCGCCAGTAGCAGATTGCCCACTTTCCCTTTGGAGGAAGGTCCTTTCCTTTTTCTTTTATGTCGTCCTTTGTGAAAACCCTTGTCGTCCCACAGTACCTTTGGGAAATATTCTGTGGAAGGTGCCCTCTTGTTCAAAGAAAAACCTCGTTGCTCTTCAACATCTAAAAGGGCCGAGATAAAACCCTTTGGTGAGGTGTGGGAGATTTGATAAGGAAAAGGACCTGACCCCTTACTACGGGCATCCAAGGCAGCATTTTCGAAAGTCTGTGCTTCTTGCTCCACCGACCTGCAACCAGCTGTTTCCAGGTGCAAAGGAGGGACAAAATGATGGGGTACTTCTTCTTCTTGAGAAAGCCATTCTAAGGCAAGGTCTACAGGCGAATTAGAGACAGAGAGGAAACTATCAGAAGTGAGGGGGTTCGAAGTCAGGTAATCAGAAAAAATTCCAAAGCATCCTGTGAAAGAGTCCACTCCTTGCGGGGAAGAGGGAGGGGTCAAGAGGGTTCCTGTTAGAGGAGACGAAGGTTCTGGGGATGAGAGAAGGCCTAGTGGTGAAAAGCCAGCTGTCGCAAAACCTAGAGTAGGGACAGAATTGCACCCGGTGGGTTTGTCCATGGCTGACCCACGCCCACAAGAAGAATGGGAAGAGTGGTAGTTACGAGGTGGTGGTGGTTAGCAAGAGAGGGTAAGGGAGGGCGTTGTTCAAGGGAAAGACCATGGGTAAAAGGGGAGATCTGGTCATCATTGAAAGATCTCGGAGAAAATTAGTCGCAGTCCCGCTCCTCGGTGCCAAAATAAACCGTAGATGCCATCCCCCGAGTCCATAGTTTAAATCATGTTACACCTATGCTCCCATATATCTTATATATTTTATATCTATCTAAAACATATATCTTATAAAGCATATATGTTTTATATAAATATGATTTTTTTTTTTAAATATTAAAAAAAATGATTTTTTAAGGTGTTTTAATATAATTTTGTGAAGTATGTTTTATTTTAGATGTTTTTTTTTTCAAATATATATATATATATATATATATATATATTTTGAGTTATTTTTTTTAAAGCTTGAAGGCATTTTTTGTTCTTTTTTTTTAACAAAAAAAACCTATTTTTGTTTTAAATTATTGTTTTTTGGTCAAATTTTAATATTTTTTAATTTTTTTTTTAGTTTTTCTTTGGTTTTCACCATCTTGTTAAGTTTTGTTGTTGTTTTTTTAAATTTGGATTTTGAATATATTTTTTTAAATGTGTTTTTGTCTTCATTCAAAAATATATATTTGTGAAGATTTTCTCTTTTCTCTTTATTTATTTTTTAATGTAAATTTAAGGAAAAAAAAAGTTAGTAAATAAATTTTCAAGTGACCATTTAGGATCCAAATTTGGGTTTTTTTTTATTTGTGTAGGGATTTGTTGTCAGGGGCATAGTTTGAATTAGGTCATAATTAGCTTTAATTTTAACGTTTAGAAAAAACATTTTGCTTTAGGTAGAGTCATGTTTTTATTTAGGTGTTGATTTTAAGGTTTTTCTAAGCAACTATTTTATGTTTTAAGGCCATGTTTGAAAAAAATTGTAATTTTGACCCGGTCAGAAAAATTGGTGCTATCGGTAGCACCATGTTTTGATTTGGGGGTTGATTTTAGAGTTTTTTTGAGCAACCATTTTTTTCTTTAAGCCCATGTTTGAAAAAAGTTTTAATTTTACCCCGGTTACAAAAATTGGTGCTACCGGTAGTATAGAGGGTGGGAGGGAGAGCATTAATAGAGAAAAAATATATACAATTATATATACTTTTTCTCTATTAATGTCCACTTTTTGATTTGGGGGTTGATTTTAAAGTTTGTTTGAGAAACCATTTGATCATTTAAGCCCATGCTTGAAAAAATTTGTAATTTTGATTCGGTTACAAAAAATGGTGCTACCGGTAGCACCACTTTTTGATTTGGGGGTTGATTTTCATGTTTTTTATGCAAAAATATGGGTTTTAAGGGCTAGAGTTATCGTTTTGAGGTCACAGTTCTCATTAAATTGGTAACTATGTTATT
>ML839797.1:56969-73283 GCA_009831015.1 Picea engelmannii | reverse complement strand
TATATGCAACGCTCGTCCTCCATCTTTATCTTACATTCTTCACATTAAAATTCTGAGTGTTTTAAACCTAGATAGATAGTCTCCAAGGCAAGAAAAATCATTTGGACTCAAGGTCAGTATTTGATTTTCTAACTATTGTGCTCAAATAATATTGAGTTTATCAAACACAGATTCAATCGTGTTCCAAGCTTCTTTGAGGTCATCAATATCTTGAAGGTGGTACCTTAAATCAGGAGAGATGGAAATTCGGATTAGTCCGCGTGCTTCATCATTCCTATTATCCCACTTGGATTTCTTATCAACATCAGTGGGTGCTTTTTCCTTTCCCAAGGTAATCCGGTACAAGCCTTTACGTCTTAATAAATCTTCCATATGGGATTTCCATTAGAAGTAGTTGTTGCTGGTAAGCAAGGCAATACTTATAGAATCCATATTAAATATGCAGATAATGTGGATTTAAAAATTGAAACTAATGATATGGATGGAAAGAGCTCGAAAAGTTATGCAGTTTTAAAAAAAACGACACTGAAAACAGACTTCCGATGTTAGAGTTATGCCTTTTTAAAAAAAGGCACAATCTGTAACCAAATGACCATGTGATTGTGTAAGTTGCTTTATGAAGTGACCCACTTTTATAAAGAGAAGTGGAGATCACTTTTACAATGAAGTTACTTTATAACAGAAAAGTTGCATGCAAAATAAATAACTCTAAAATAAAATATTAAAGCTACTTATAGTGATTCACTTTTATAGTTGAAGTGAAATACACTTTACAATTTTAGCATGAACTTTTTCAAAAAAGATAACAAAAGAGAGGCTTGAACTCAAGACCTCTTAATAGCCAACTTTTAACCAAATGATATAGAAAAAAATATTGTAATGTTCAAAAGGAGGATTGGGGGTGTTGTTGTGGAAGACGACCTTGGAGAGCGTGCTAAAAAAAAACTGTGGAAGACGACCTTGGAGAGCGTGCTAAAAAAAAACTCTTTTCACAAAAGAAAAAAATTTTGCTTCTCGATGACAACACGGGTTAGATCTCGGTTAGCTTACCCAGAAGATGCACCTTTTCCTATCTGTTTCTGATTTTCCAAGATAGCATAGGGCATGGGGAAAAGAGCATATGTAGATCTAAAAGAGTAACAACCTGAAAATAAATAAGACAAAACCGAAATAAAACCAAAATACTACTCTGCAAAAATTTTAAAAATGCGTATTCAAGCTTTATACCTCCAGATCTGACTGTAATGGCCGTATCTTGGGAAAAAGGAAACCTTTTCGAGTGAAACGAAAAGTGTTCCTGATTGAAATGAGCGCTCCAAAAACAATGGAACAGTCCTCTCAACCCAAAAATGTACGAAAATGACAGAAAATGGAGATGAGGCAACTCGGCTTCATGATCTCGATCTACAATAGGAGTGGGTCTTCATACAGGCTCTGATACCATGTTCGACAACATAGGTATTCCAACAGAGGACGAACACCTTTAGTAACCACTCACATAACCAGATCAAAGATCAACACACCGATGTTTTCACATGGTAAAACCCCTACAGGGAAACATCCACAACCCCAGCCAACGCGGCCACTTGGAGCAGTTTATTAATGCAAAGAAAAAGATTATAGAGAGATTTTACAAGAGAGTTTAACACAATCGATCATCGACAAATGACCCTCCATGCTCTTTAAATAAAGAACATGGACCAATCGAGTGTTAAGCCACGGATCAATGGTCATTAAGATCGAGGAGAGTATGAACCGTCAGATCACTCTATGTTGGGAACATATCGTGACTGTCGGATTTCCTAACTACAAATGCATACTAAATAAAAACACTAGAAAACACACTTTTACCTAATGACACAATAGACCAAGTAGATCTTACTAACTCCTAAGTGTCTAAATATCCTAACATGAACTTCGCAGCCAATGGTTCAAAGGGCTCGATGTCCGGGAAGGTCGCACCTTCTGGCATCTCCCAGGAAATGAAAGCGATCGGGATCAATAGCCAGCTGAAGTGAAATTTGTACCCTTGATCCTAGGCTTCTCTGTAGTCAAGTTCTAATTTGTTCATCAGGTACTTCACCCAATTCATTTGTAGGCCCTCTGCGCACTTCCCTGCGAGGTCGACTACAAAAATAATCACTTGGGTGGGTCAGTTATTGCGTACTAACTTTCCTATGATCAATTGACAGGTGAGGCACACTACGCCACTCTGTATAGAAGCTACCTTGTAGCCTCATGTGCCCTTCTTGGCATCACCGTAGGTGTCCTTGATCCTTTGAGCTAGAGCGCGATCCATTGTTTTTCCCGGATAGAAATCCTGTGGGTCGGGTCCTTGCATGCTAAGCCTGATGATCCGATTTATCAACGTCAGATCCATTGTTATGTGACAATTTAACCATAGATAACCTCCATGGTAACAAGACAACAACAATTTGACACATGCATTCACCTCCCGATGTCATCCGAAATGCAAAATCTTCATAACATTCAGCAGGGTGGACTGCGCGAGGTTATGGGTCCATCATTGAGGGACGATCTTTGAATTCATCCCTTTAGTTTTATTCAAGTACTTATGCGGGGCTAACATGTTGTAAAGTTTTCGATCGCAGAGGTTGAAGTCGCTAAAATTCAACACTGCAATATTATCTTAGTCTGCGCGAACTGCGCGTATCCCCTTTGGGAGGTACTCAGTGACCAAGGCGTACTCAAAATCTCTAGGTACGTTGTTGCAGTTTACAACACCTCTCAAAGGTGGTGTATAAGTAGGTAATATGCTCAAAATTAACTTAGCATTCGTGAGATCATCCCTATGCTTAGTTCATTTCTAATTTGATGGCTGGGATGGTCCAGCTCGAGCAGTTGACGGAGAGGCTGACATTCCTCTTGTGGATGATTCTTGTACACCTTTGGATAATCATCTCTTCAACATGACTCTTTTAGTCATCAGGTTGATCAAAATTTCCTCAACAATTCTTTCTGCAGCGCTCAACTCGTTTGACATACATGCTCGGGGTTAACAATCTCAGGATCGAGGGGTGGGGTAGCTTAGAAAAAGTAATGAGAGAGAGAGCAGAAGCATGATGATCATGGTATAAACTCAACGTAGTGCGTGGGCTCAAATTCTCAATTGGCAAAAGTGTTCTCGGTGCGTGGCGTAGTGGGATAAATAGGTAACTCGAAAATGAGTCGCTTGCAACGGGTATGAGGTCTTCATTAACTCGGTTATGTCCGTTGTGGTGCGGTCTCAACGGTCGGATGGTGCGCTGGCTGGACATAAATGGTTTTCTGTCCATCCAGAGCATTGATATAATGGTTATAACGTTCCCCAATGGCTATATTTCTTCGCCATGGAGAAGTGCCATGTGTCACTGTTCTGATATCTCGACGAAGCTCCAATTTTGAAAATTTTCCATCTGTGAGGTTCCCTTTGGGACTTTCTGTAACTTTTCAATCTTATCCCTCTTCTTACTTAGCTTTCTATCCTTCTTTCCAATGAGCTTCGTCTCAGTATGCCTTTTTCCATTATGATTCTTATCTTCTCGTAACATAGTTACTTCGCGCTGTTGAAATTCTTTCCTAGGATTCAGGGGTAGTACCTCTTCTTTGTCTGGGATAAGTACTTCAATCTTCTGTTGGTCTTCTAATGTTCTTGCAGCTTCAACATCTAGGCCTCTAGTGTTAAATAGCTTCGATATTTTCTCTTGTTCTACAATCAAGTGTGCGATCCTTCTAGTCATGAATTCTCTTAACTCATGCTTCTGTTGTTCTAACACTACTTCTTCTTCTTTCCTTCTAGTCTGGTCTCTTTCAATCCAAGGGATAGCTAGTAACATGGTAAATGGGATGTTGTCTTCAATAAATTTAATAATCTCAAAATCTTCTTTTTTCGAAGTTCCATTGGCATTCATAGGTATCTGAGTGAGCTTCCCACATAGGTTTACTAGTTTTCCTCTGAATAATCCTATTCCTCCTAATGAAGGAATCATAGTAGGATTCCCTATAGCTTCCCAAGTTCTCTTTGTCATGGTATTCACCTATGTTTCCTCATCCAGAACATAGTCAATGTCGAAGTCTCCTATTCTTGCTCTGATGCATTCGTTTTCTTTGAATATCCATGATAAGATGATATGTCGGTGGTCATTCATGGTTTCTTTCATCTGTAACAATACTTTCTCTGATTCTTCCTAGAATTCTGCCATTTTTGGATTGCCTTAGGGTTTTCTTTATTCAGATTCATTTCTTCCAGCTTAGCAATCATTCTAGGGAAATCCAACACTTCATGGTCCATAGCTTTGCAACAAAGACAAATAGGTCTTCTTCCAGGGCATTCCTTAGAAAGATGTCCTGGTCTTCTACAGCTGTAGAGAGGGTTAATCCTCTCTTTCTTTTAAATGATTCCCAACTTCTCTTGTACAACGTGCTAGGAGCATAGGATCTAATCTGCAACAAATTCTCTCTAAGATCTTGCATCCATTTGTTAGTCCAAACATTATTTCTATGCATAGGTATAACATATCTTTCACTATTCTTGTCAGATCTATTAATATCAAATCGTCCTTCATCTATCAATACCCTAGTTTTTGAACTAGGACATACTCTATTAAACATACCTAGATCCATATTCTAGAAACAAACATTTCCATTTATCTTACTTCTACAGAGCACAAAGCTTCCAGATCTAAACCTTTTCACTATTCTTACCTTTATTAGAGCACACAGCTTGCAGATCTTACCTCTTTTAATAAAAAATTATCACTTTTACCTTTCTTAGAGCACAAATATTTCAGATCTTTGCTTCTCTCCTTCAGATCCGACTTCTTTTCTTCAGATTAGGCTTCTCTCTTTCAGCACAAAGCTTTATAAATCAAGTAGAATAATGCGCACTAGAGCGACAGATCTCTGCACAAAGCTTTCACAACTTCAGGATGAATCTTTGCACAAAGCTCCTTCTTTCTTAGTTCCCAATAATCATAGTTTCAGGTCTTAGCAATGGAACCATTTTTTGGCACAGGGGAAGACCCAGGGTTCAACGCTACAATGATGCACCAAGAAAACCCTAACTACCGACCCTTTCGGCAACACCTGTGAAATAGATGAAGTCTCACCCGAGATAGAGGCCGGGGTGGTTGCATGACTCAAGTGTCTGTAACCTTAGCTGGGAAACAGATATGTGATTATCATACTTAATAGAGCACTTAGCATCAATAGTTCATCAATATTCAACAATAACTACTACACAGATAGAACAGAGCATCACATCATTCGCACTGATCTAATGTAATTAAGCACTTAGCATAAATAGATGGATCTTATCTAGAAGAAGCAAACACTAAGCACATTCATAGAAGTTAGATCTAACATTCATAGCACAAAGCATAAGAAGTTCTATCTATCTATATCAAAGCACTTATTTAGAGATTCATAAACACATTAAGACAAGCACAAAGCATAACAACACAATATTTACGTGGTTCACCCCCACCCTGGGGCTACGTCCACTAACTCATCTTCTTTATTGTCTTCAGTCAATCGGTTACAAGCACAGAGCTTCAAAACCCTTACTCCGTATAGGACAGAAGATCTGCGTAGCTCGCTAGATCCTTCTTCCTTGCATTACAACACTAAGCCTTCCACAATCTGCTACAAGGACCTGCACTTAGATCTGGAAGTCTCTTACAGTCATGCACAAAGCACTTATAGACTCTACTTTCACTTAGCATAAATTCACATCACATAGATGCACCACCCTTCTATCTAGCCTAAGCGTCTATTTATATATTACAAAATAGGCCTAAACATGGGTAAACCCATGGGTGGACATCCCATTCCTATTACATATTCTGACATCCCAAAAAGGACCCAAAAAGGGGCCGATATCCCATGATCTCTGCTTCGTCTTGCACTCCTCCTTTGACAGGCTATCGAAGTCCAAAAACAAGTCAACATGACCAAGAATCTCCCAAATCTTGGTTAAGGGCCAACATGCCCCCAACACTCACCTGTGACTCGTCCCGAGTCACTCTGATGTAGGAAGTTCTGCTTCAAATGCTTTGAGCTTGGCTCGAACTGCTTTGACTTGCTACTGTGCTACGCACTCTTTTTCAACAAATTCTTGAATGACTGCATCATTCACAGGTCCTTCCAGGCGTTGTTCTGTCGCAGTGCTAACCTGCTCCAGTTTTGCTCCCTAGCCTTCTACCTCTGTAAACAACTGATAGGCCTTATATTTTACCGGTTGGAGTTTCTGAGTTATCTCCATAACTCTGATCTGTATATTATGGATTTGCTGCTGGGCGGTTGGCTTCTCTTGAGATCTCTTCATCCTTTCCATAGCTGAAAGAGACTTTAGCTGTGCTTGTAGTGTTTCTGTGTGCTTCGTCACTTCCTGGAGCTGCGACTCCAGTGCCTACAACTCTGGGTTCTCGGTAAGTTTCTCATACGTCTGAGCATCGTGATCAATGAATTGCTTGCATTTGAAGTTAAGGGCCTTCATCATGTCAACTACGCTATGGGCAGTGGCTTCTCGTTGGTCCCTTACGTCCCATGGAGTCTCGGGCACAGTGCGTAGTTCTAAATTTGCAATGTGTTGTTGTAGCTGCTGGATTAATTGTTCAAGTTGCACTACTTTCTTCGTGACCCGATCCTCTGCCTTTACTTCTACGATAGTCATAGAGTGAAGTGCTCTGTTGACCATTTCTTTTACTTCGAGTTGCTCTGTGAGCAACTGTTCCTTGTCTTTCTGCAGTTGGGATTTTTCTTCGTCGAACTTTGCCTGTAGATCAATATTCTCCCATTCTGTAGTACTGCATTTCTCTACAAGGACTCCTTGTACTTGTGGAAAAGCCTCGGTGGCTTGCATTGTTTCTTCCTGTGCTTGTCGAAGGTGAGCTTCGACTGTATCAGGTATTCGGTGGAGTTGAGATGGCTCATCTCCCAGTTCTGGTGTTCCTAATGGCAGAGGCACAGTGGAGACTGTGTGGCTGGACTGTAGTGCTTGTTGTACTCCTTGGAGCTCAATCTCGATTCTATTGTACATCGCTTCCTGCTTAGCCTCTTATTTCTCTACCATCTCCAGTGAAGCATCATTCAAGACCGCTATAATGAAATCGAAGTCATCTGAGGTGAGGATAGTCTGCATTTATGTCAGAGAAGCTTTTGATTTCTTCCGGGAGGAAGGCTTTGGGGGGGAGACCTTCATTTTCTTCAAGGGGTCCTCCTCATCTCTAAGTGATGTAACCTCTCCTTTCTTATGTTCAACTTCAGTTCCATCTATCTCTCTACCATCACCTCCTTTCTCTGGTGAGATGGAAGCAGTCTTCATTAATGCACTGTCTAAATCCCGAACCTCTTCAGTTTTCTTCGTCGTTCTAGGTCTGAGTGTATCCTGCGCAGTTTCTGGACTGTTTATATCGGATATCTCTGTGGGTATGATGGAATGAGGAGGTCCATCGACCAGTGCTTGGTGATCTCCTCCAATTCCTCCTCTGTTAGCTTGTAGTAGGACTGGATTTTCTTCTTGTGCTCATCAGCGCGCGCTGTGATATAAATGAAATGGCGGTCCGCGCTGAACTTCATCAAAGGCCAGAACCTGTGTAAATTATTTGACGTCATGCGAGGCTTGGAATGTATAACTACCGTCAACTGGTTGTAGTATGTGTGAAATACAACATTGGACTTCCATTGTTTATTCATGTCACTTGAATACCATAGTGTGCTGAACTTCACAACCGATGGTTCAAAGGGCTCGATGTCTGGGAAGGTCGCACCTTCCGGCATCTCCCAGGCAATGAAAGCGACCAGGATTAATAGCTAGATAAATTGAAATTCATACCCTTGATCCTAGGCTTCTCTGCAGTCAAGTTCTAATTGATTCACCAGGGACTTTGCCCAATTCATTTGTAGGCCCTCAGCGCACTTCCTTGCGAGGTCGACTACAAAACCAGTCACTTGGGTGGGTCGATTCTTGCGTACTAACTTTCCTGTGATCAATTGACAGGCAAGGCACAATGTGCCACTATGGATAGAAGCGACCTTGTAGCCTCGCGTTCCCTTCTCGACATCACCATAGGTGTCCTTGATCCTTTGAGATAAAGCGCGATCCATTGTTTTTCTGGGATAGAAATCCTGTGGGTCGGGTCCTTACATGCTAAGCCTGGTGATCCAATTTATCAATGTCAGATCCATTGTTATGCGACGATTTAACCATAGATAACCTCCATGGTAACAAGACAACAACAATTTGACACATGCATTCACCTCCTAGTGTCGTCCGAAATGCGGAATCTTGATAATGTTCAGCAGGGTGGACTGCGTGAGGTTATGGGTCCATGATTGAGGGACGATCTTCGAATTATTCCCTTTAGTTTTATTCAAGTAATTATGCAGGGCTAACATGTTGTAAAATTTCCGGTCACCGAGGTTGAAGTCCCTAAACTTCAATCCTGCATCTTATCTTGGTCTGCGTGAACTACGCGTATCCCCTTCGGGAGGTACACAGTGACCAAGGTGTACTCAAGATATCTAGGTATGCTGTCACAATTTACAACACCGCTCAAAGGTGGTATATAAGTAGGAAATATGCTCAGAATCAACTTAGCATTCACGAGATCATCCATGTACTTAGTTTGCTTCTCATCTGATGGTCGAGATGGTCCAGCTTGAGCAGTTGATGGAGAGGATAGAAGTCCTCTTGTGGATGATGCTTGTACACCTGTGGATAATCCTCTCTCCGACATGACTCTTTCAGTCATCAGGTGAATCAAAACTTCCTCAACAATTCTTTCTGCAGTGCTCAACTCATCCGACATACACGCTCAGGGTTAACAATCTCAGGTTCGGGGGGGGGGGTAGCTTAGACACTGTAATGAGAGAGAGATCATAAGCATGATGATCACGGTATAAACTCAATGTAGTCTGTGGGATCAAATTCTCAATTGGAAAAAGTGTTCTTGGTGCGTGTCGCGGTGGGATAAATAGGTAACTCGACAACGGGTCGCTTGCAACTGGTATGAGGTCTTCATTAACTCGGTTCTTAGTTGCCAACAATCACAGTTTCAGGTCCCAACAACAGAACCATTTTTTGGCGTAGGGGCAGACCTAGGGTTCAATGCTACAACAACACACCAAAAAAACCCTAACTACTGTCCCTTTCGGCAACACCTGTGAAACAGATGAAGTCTCACTCGAGGTAGAGGTAGGGGTGGTTGCAGGACTCAAGTGTCTGCAACCTTAGCTAGGACACAAATATGTGATCATAATACTTAACAGAGCACTTAGCATCAATATTTCATCAATATTCAACCAATAACTACTACACAGATAGAACAGAGCACCACATCATTCACACCGATCTAATGTAATTAAGAACTTATCACAAGCAGATGGATCAGATCTAGTAGAAGAAAGCACTAAGCACATTCATAGAATTCAGATATAACATTCATAGCACAAAGCATAACCAGATCTATCTATCTATATCAAAGCACTTAACTAGAGAGTCATAAACACATTAAGACAAGCACAAAGCATAACAACACAATATTTACGTGGTTCACCGCCACCTGGGGCTATGTCCACCAAATCTTCTTCTTTATTGTCTTCAATCAATCGGTTACAAGCACAGAGCCTCAAAACCCTTACTCCGCACATGACAAAAGATCTGTGCAGCTTGCTATATCCTTCTTCCTTGCGTTACAACACTAAGCCTTCCACAATCTACTACAAGGACCTGCACTCAGGTCTGCAAGTCTCTTACAATCATGCACAAATCACTTATAGACTCTGCTTGCACTTAACATACATTCACATAAAATAGATGTACCACCCTTCTATCTATCCTAAGCATCTATTTATATATTACAAAATAAGCCTAAACATGGGTAAACCCATGGGTTGACATCCCATTCCTGTTACATATTCCCACATCCCAAAAAGGACCCCAAAAGGGGTTGAGATCCCATGATCTCTTCTTCGTATGGTGCTCCTCTTTCGATAGGCTATTGAAGTCCAAAAACAGGTCAACATGACCAAGAATCTCCCAAATCTTGGTCAAGGGCCAACAAACATAATCCTTTCAAGTTCCCAAACCACAATTCAATTTTCATATTGGGAGCTTTTGAATAACCTTCTGGGCACACCTAAACTCAAATAGCTACCATACTACAGAGGGGTAGAGAAAAAGTAGGGTTGATGCTAGAATTTGAAATCCTCTACAAATTGATAATGAATGCAATTGCAATTTTCCCCTAAGCCTGCACCTAGAGACTATATACTCGGCCCAGAATTAAACTGAATGTCACCAGAGTTATTTCTTAACATAAAATGGGCGTAAACAAAATGATAATGGAAACATTTTGAGGGAGGATTTAAAACAGTTCTGCAGAGATGGCCTAACCTGAACTCACATAGATGGCATCCATCATCCTGTATTTGAGCTGCTGAGTGATCCTTCCCCAAATTTCTTGGTTGCGATTCCATCCCACCGAGGGTCATATGGAAAATTTCACATGCACCAAAGAAATGGAGAGCATACGATGATATTCTTGAAATTGGGAATTGCTTGGAACATTTGTTTCCTTGAGCTACTAGTCTTTCATCCTTGATGTGGCCCTCTTCAATAAAATCATGGTATGTGGTGGAGCATGGAGATCCCATTAACCTTTATTACACCCATTCGAAGGTGTGTGTTGGTACCATATTTTGTCGTATAACAATCACCATATCTACTATTTCTAAACCCATTTTCATCTAGTTTTGGTATTTTCCACATCCATTTCCACTTAATAAAGGCCTATAAAGGATTATAAGGTAACTTGTGGTTTTATTTAACTAGTTTTGTTGATATTACACACTCACCTAGAATTATTTTCCTAAGTTTGATAGTCCAATGTTGAGAACGCTTCCTTAGATGATAATATTCTCTCTAGAGAATATTCCCCTACAAAATAGGGCGGTCCTCTTCAACCCAGAGTCAGTTACACTTAGTTAGACTAGTGGAATTCACTTGTGCATGGAAACCTCAGTTTTATCACCAACAATTTCATGTGTTTCTCTCACTTACACATGTGTGACTCAATTAACTGATAATTACATGGATCAATTAACTAGGACTAGGTGGCAGTTCACTCCAGTGTCTATCAATGAGTGTCTAGATCTCTCTATATCACTACTATGACGCATTAGTTACTCATGTAGCCTATATATATTGTAAATTATTCACTCTTTGTGTGTGGAATATAGTTAATACATTTCTATTATTTTCTCTCCAATTTTTCTCTCGTCTTCTCACTTTTGCAAGCTGTGTTCGTTCTTCTACTAGATAGATATATTGTGAAGGTAGTCACCACATTTTACATGGTATTATATCCCACATGACACTATCAAGGATCGTCACCAACACTCTTATTTGCAGGTCCATAAGGGAGATACAGTCAGGAAAGATGGATTATTCATCGACAATACTTTTCATGCCCCATAACTATTTGGAGTGGAAGCCAAAGATTCTACTTCTTCTCAGAAGTAGAGGCTTATACCAAATAACCATGGAAATAGAATTAGAGACCAATTCCACCGATGAGAAAAATGACTTTCTCAATAGACAAGATATGGTCATAAGATCTATCTTCTGGTCTATTTCTCCTTAAGTTCTCCACCAAGTATATAATGAATCGCGAGACCTAACTCCAAATGAACTATGGACTAGATTAGAGGTTCTATTTGGGAATAAATAAGATTGTGAATATTTCATGTAGGATATTGAAAAGATAGATCCAGAAGAGAAGCCATCAGAAGATCAAGTCTCTTATTTCGAAGGGTCTTCTACACGAGTATCTGCACTAATTTTTGTTCCATTAATTGCAAATGATGTCTACTCCATTTCAGATTTGTTTTCTGAATTTCATGCAAAAGATATCATGCATGAATATTAGGATTCACATACAAACACTTTTCATGCGTCATACATGCATCTTAGGAGCCAAAAAGGGTGTTGCACACTTCAAATTCAATTCTGGCATTTTATGAGAATAATTTGTGGAAAAAAATTGGCTATTTGAATTCCTCTAGGAAAAATACTCAATTTCAAAAAGAAATCGTCTGAAACGGACTATGGGAAATGAAGTTATGAGAATTTTAAAATTCACAAAATTTCAGTGTTTTTCCAGAAACGACCACACAATTTTCAAAGTTTCATCCAAACTTCATTTGGACATTCTTCATTACAAAAAGAGAAAGTGGATATGTGTAGACATCTCACTGGTGCATCTACATCATCAAATCCATGCATACATCTACATATTCAACAAGCACAAACTTTCATAGTTGTGAGGTCTTCGTGGAGTGAAGGACATGGTTGCTTAGCAACTAATTTTTGTTCCTTCTCATTTTTTTGTTTTTTCTTGTGCACTATACCTGGACAAGGGATTTTTCCCATGAGGTTTTCTCTCTTTCCTCATTTTTTCAGTGTCTCATTCTTATATGAATTGTACAATGGGTACCTAACATGGACTCTGTTTTTGGGACTCATTCATCATGTTCACCCTAGTAGTGTTCAGAGGGGGTGTTGGAGATATTACACACTCACCCAGAATTATTTTCCTAAGTTTGATAGTCCAATGTTGAGAATGCTTCCTTAGATGAGAATATTCTCTGTAGAGAATATTCCCCTACAATATAGGGTGCTCCTCTTCAACTCAGATTCATTCACACTCAGTTAGTCTAGTGGAATTCACTCATGCATGACAACCTCAGTTTTATCACCAATAGTTGCATGTGTTTCTCTCACTTCCACACGTGTGACTTAGTTACCTGATGATTGCATGGATCAGTTAACTAGGACTAGGTGGAAGTTCAATCCAATGTCTGTCAGTAAGTGTCTAGATCTCTCTATATTACTACTATGGTGCATTAGTTACTCATATAGCCTATATCTATTGTAAATTATTCATTCTTTGTGTGTGGAATAGAGTTAAAACTTTTCTATTCTTTTCTCTCCAATTTTTCTCTCATCTTATCACTTTTGTAAGCTATGTTTGTTCTTCTTCTAGATATATCTCTTGTGCAGGTACTCACCACATTCTACAACAAGTCAAAATATTATTTTTTTTGAGTATTTTACCTATCATTACCAGAAAAATTAGGTTCTCGTCATCATTCCATGGTTAGCTTGTTTGTAGGCTAGCTAGGTGAAATAGGGGACAAGGGTTTTGTTTCCCATGTTCATTGTATGGTTTTTTTTCTATTAGTTCGACAAAAACTCCTTCACACAGGTTCGGTCAATGCATGGTCAACTTAGGCACTCTGCAACAAATTTTATAGTAGGAAAATCAGGGAGGGATTTTCATATGAGATTTCTGGACTGATGAAGATGGATTTGAAAATTCTGGGACATGGGTTTTGTGAAGAACATTCCCAATTAGGAGACACAATAGGAATATTTTCCATAAAATGTTTGATTTGGGATATTTGAAGTTTTTTTTTTCTAAAAATGTAAAACCTAGACTTTTGGAGAAAATTTACCTAGAACTGAGCATTCGTGCTTTTTCCATGATTTTGGCCATGGAGGAGGTCGAATCCCATCTAGAAGGATGATCAAAATAGTTTTTGGTTAGCCAAGAAGAGATTTATCAACAAATTAATTTCTTTTATGTATAAATATGCAAACAAGTGAAGCTTAAAGGGGTATTCATCTTTTCAATAAAAATTATGAACTTGGGATTGTAAGCAAGCTCTTGAGAAATTTGAAAATTTGATTTTATCCTCTACTTAGTCTCTTTGTGCATGTCCTAGATTGGAGGACCCTCGTGTTTGGTTCATGTGGCATCATTGTAAATAATGTGTGAATCTTGTTTCTTTGCATTCTCTTTAATTTGCAAGATTTCCTTTCTTTAATTGTTATTTTATCTTTAGATCATATCTATATCAGTTTTGTGTCTGTTGGATTTCTTGTAAGATTATATTTTTCTTTGTTGTTATAAAGAACCATAAATCATTTTCATCCTCCATTGAAAAATTAAAGGGATTTCTCATAGTACTGCTACAAGCTTCCTCAAACCATTTGGTCCTGATGAAACACTCTAGATTATTTTGCAACTAGTTGGAAATCAGAAGTGGTCATTTGATTGGTTGGATTTGAAATTTAGATTAAGGTTTTGTCATTCATCAATGCATATATGTGTGTTTTAGTATTCCTCACATTTGTTGTTTCACAATTAAACATAGTATTGTTAAGGGATCTATCTCTTGATTGGGTTACTTACACTTCATAGTCACCAAAGTATTATTGTAAATAAATTTACACTTTGCAATCAACATTTCTACCATTGAAACTTGTTGGAAAATTGATTTTCATTGATTTCAACTTTAGAAGAAGTCTAGAAGCCTCTAGAAGTAATGGGTATAATTGAAGAAGTATCCAAAGTGGTCCCCTTATGCTGTATCTTTGAGCATGGCCCTCACGAGAAGACACTTTGAAGAATTCTACAAGAATCCCATAGGTGTGGTCATGAGTCCCAAAGTTAATTAAGGAGAATGATGTTGAAGAACATTACAAGTACATGGAAAACCATCATAAATGGATATTCCTTGTCATGCCATTTCCAATGGTATGTGGTACACCATGTATATCTTCATGGTTGAGGAGTTATGCCCTCTTGAAGTTGTAAGCCCCGAATAATGGTTGAAAAGCCCCTAAATGGTTGCAACAAGAATTTACAAGTCATTAATTAAAGGGTATGATCTAAAAATAAAGAAGACTTGAAAAACTTGAGAATTATTGCAAGTGAATGTTATGTGTTTTAAAGCAAAAGGATCAGTTTGCAACACATAAATTTAAGGATTACTTATGAAAATTACACATAGACAACAACATAATCATTGAACATAAACACATAGGCACAACAATTGATAAAGGAGTTCACCCCTCTCTTGGGTTACATCTCCTGGTCCAGCTTCCAATGGATCATTATTATTAATTGCTCAAAAGTGCTCAAAAACATGTCTTACAATGCTCAAACTGACAAACCGACTGCTCTAATGGCTTCAGAGCGTCCCAAAACCCCTGTCTGGGCTCTTTCGGCACCTCAATCGGTCGAAAAATGAAGAAGTTAGGCCTCCTGGAAGTCCCCCTCTTCAAGCTTGTTGTCTCTGCATCTATAAAACGCACCCTTCCTGAATGAACCTGGCTCACACGCATTTTAAAGCGTGAAAACCCAGCACTGAGTGCAACCATGGCAACGGTGCAAACCGTAGGACGGTTAAGGCACCTCCAGCCCCTAACCGCCTAGGCACCTGGGCGTATGAGAGCATATGACCGCGCACATTAAGCAATGGTGGTTAAGTCGTTACCAAACCGTGCAACTAACCCCCACGCTCCAGGTCATGGGCATATGGCACACGTTATATGACCAAGGGTTAAGTTTCAAAAACCGCGCGCACATAAATCTATCGGCTACATTACATATAACATGGTCATATTACATTTCAAATGACCACAGGCCGGGGCTAAGCCCCGGCCCGACCCCCCACCCAATATACAAACTTGTAAATTTAAATATATTAAAACATATACTTTTAACAAGCAATAACTTGTGGCCCATTGGTCGGGCGGTCATGCGAAGGTGCTCGGAGGTGTGGGAGGTCCGAGGGTCGAACCCCGCGGACTCCACCATATATTTTACATAACAAAATAACCAAATAATGAGTGACACGTGGCGCCCATGTATTGGGCCACGTGTCCTCATACCACTTGCCACCAAACTGACATGTGTCATCTCCTGATTCGTCAACAGTCAACCAACCATTGCTTGCCACGTCACCTTGGTACAGTTGTACGATCCTGCCACGTCAGACCGTACGGACTGTACGGACTGGTACAGTCAGCATCAAATTTTTTGCCTGTTTGGCTTGACGAACAGATCGCGATATATTCTCCATACGGAGTCCATTTGACAAAGTAAATATACCGCCAGAATCAGGAAGATGAGACTGACGCAATGACACTGTTTTCGTCACATTCAAAGCATTTTGAAATTTGAGCAAATTTTGATCCCCTGATCACACCTCCCCATTGGAAAGCTTTTGGACCTCCAAAAGACTATCTCAGTATATGTGAAGATGAGGGTAAAGTTCCCTCACCCTTCCAACCTCAATCCACTTGGCCTTTCTTGGATTCGTCCCTTTAAGACCAACTCGCAAATACTCCACATTTCCTCGTTTCGAAGTTCACATTCTCCTGTCAAGGATGGTGTCTTCCTGCAGTTTTGTTAGATGCTCTGGAGAAAAATCATCTATGGAAGGAATCTGAACATGCTCTCC
>ML839797.1:42718-53816 GCA_009831015.1 Picea engelmannii | reverse complement strand
CTTCTCCTAAATTCCTGAGTAAAACTTTGTACATTTTGTCCTTTAGCTTGTCTAAAATTCTTCCATTCCATGGTTGCCTTTTGTTTATATGCCAATGGATAAAATTGTTTTTTAATTGCTATAATGAAATCATTCCAAGAAAGAAATTTTTTTCCATTCTTTTTCATTTCCTCCCGTGTCTTAGATTCCCACCAAATAAGTGTTGAACCATCTAATCTTAATGAAGCAAGCTGAATTTTGGTTTCATCATCTTGAATATTTTTTATTCTAGAATATACTTCAATTTGACGTATCCAGTTATCTAACTTTTCGGCATTAACTTCTCCATTATAAATTGGCAACTCAATTTTTATATCAAGCTTTAATGAAGGAATTTGCGAAGGAGTTTTACCATGCCCCTTTGGAGAATTCGGAAGATGTTTCGAACTGGTAGAAGAAGAAGAAGAAGAAGAAGATGATGGAGGAGGAGAGGGTGGTGGAGAAGCACCATTGCCTCCATTTCCGCCTGGAGTTTTGTCACCACCGCCTCCCTTATGCATTGAAGGGTTGGAGCCTTCACCCTACGACATTATGTTCCGTTCCATCAAGATCTTCATCATATCTCTCAACTCCATGACAACCTCTCTGAGATCTTCATTTTCAGCTAGAACACGTTCATGACTTTCTGCACGAGCCATGCTTGGTGAATGTCTCTCTGAAACTTGCGGTGAATGAATCTACTTCCTCCTTGTCGGATAAGAACTTGGATCCACAAGTTGACCTTCTCCTCTTGTGAGTTTCAACCTTGTGAGCATCAGAAACAAAACTTGCAAACAATCAAGTCTTAAAAACCAGTGCTCTGATACCAACTTGATCTAAAAATAAAGAAGACTTGAAAAACTTGAGAATTATTGCAAGTGAATGTTATGTGTTTTAAAGCAAAAGGATCAGTTTGCAACGCATAAATTTAAGGATTAATTATGCAAATTACACATAGACAGCAGCATAATCATTGAACATAAACACATAGGCACATCAATTGATAAAGGAGTTCACCCCTCTCTTGGGCTACATCTCCTGGTCCAGCTTCCAATGGATCATTATTATTAATTGCTCAAAAGTGCTCAAAAACATGTCTTACAATGCTCAAATTGACAAATCTACTGCTCCAATGGCTTCAGAGCGTCCCAAAACCCCTATCTGGGCTCTTTCGGCACCTCAATCGGTCGAAAAATGAAGAAGTTAGGCCTCCTGGAAGTCCCCCTCTTCAAGCTTGCTGTCTCTGCATCTACAAAACGCACCCTTCCTGAATGAACCTGGCTCACACGCATTTTAAAGCGTGAAAACCCAGCACCGGGTGCAATCGTGCCAATGGTGCAAACTGTAGGATGGTTAAGGCGCATCCAACCCCTAATCGCCTAGGCACCTGGGCGTATGAGAGCATATGACCGCGCACATTAAGCAATGACGGTTAAGTCGTTACCAAACTGTGCAACTAACCCCCATGCTCCAGGTCATGGGAATATGGCACATGTTATATGACCAAGGGTTAAGTTTCAAAAACGCGCGCACATAAATCTGTCGGCTACATTACATATAACATGGTCATATTACATTTCAAACGACCACGGGCCGGGGCTAAGCCCCAACCCGACCCCCTGCCCAATATACAAACTTGTAAATTTAAATATATTAAAACATATACTTTTAACAAGCAATAACTTGTGGCCCATTGGTCGGGTGGTCGTGCGAAGGCGCTCGGAGGTGTGGGAGGTCCGGGGGTTGAACCCCGCGGACTTCACCATATATTTTACATAACAAAATAACCAAATAATGAGTGACACGTGGCGCCCATGGATTGGGCCACGTGTCCTCATACCACTTGCCACCAAACTGACACGTGTCATCTCCTGATTCATCAACAGTCAACCAACCATTGCTTGCCACCTCACCTTGGTACGATCATACGATCCTGCCATGTCAGACTGTACGGACTGGTACAGTCAGCATCAATTTTTTTGCCTGTTTGGCTTGACGAACAGATCGCGATATCTTCTCCATACGGAGTCCATTTGACAAAGTAAATATACCACCAGAATCAAGAAGACGAGATGGACGCAATGGCACTATTTTCATCACATTCCGAGCACTTTGAAATTTGAGCAAATTTTGATCCCCTGATCAGGGTAAAATGGTTATAACAAGAAAGTACAGCTTGGTCCTAAAGTTAAGGAAATAAGTTAATTGGAAAAATATAAATACACCACAAGAAGCCTCTCATTTGTACACACACAATTTCATTGAAAATCTATTTCTCAAGTGATATTTTCATAGAAAATATGAGGAAGTAAGGAGTGCGGATGTATCAGAGTTGCATAAGTGAAGGGTTTCTGAAAACCTTAATTTCGCTGACCCCCGCATTAGGATACAGGTGTCCCACAAGGCACCCCCATGGGTTGTACAACACTCATCCTGCGAGGCCACACCAGATGAATACTCTCGTCCCACGAGGTCGAGGAAAATTCATTAAAGATGCTATCTTACACTTTCTGAAGATGAAGTGCACCAGGTTGGTCTGAAATGATACATTTCAGGTTTTGTTCATGAGTAAAGGTATGACTTTTATGTGTTTTTTTAAATCTTGTATCATGGATGGATTGACACATTCTTAAGGCATGTCTTGGAGACCTTTTGGCACATGGTGGCATATGGTTGAGGTTCATGTCTTGGTGATATTGATACATGCTTGCGACATATCCTTGGTACTTGGTTTATGGTTGTTATGGTTCATTGGTAGAGGCACATATTTGTGATATTGACATATTTATGAGGCACATCATTGAGTTTATGGTACTTGCTTTTGGAATATTTTGTGGTACATGGTTTATTACATGATTGATACATATCATTAGTGATATGGTATATGGTTAAGGTACATATTTTGGCATATGGTCCGTACTTTGGATACTTGATGTTGGGCATACATGTTGATGTATGGTCCATGTGAGTGGATCTAGTTGTTGATGATGATATATCAGTGTCAATGACAGTCACAGTGACAGATTCAGTGATAGATACAATGACAATGGTAGTAACAGATACAATGATAGTTTGATTATCAATATCAGTGGCAGTGACAGGTTGAGTCTGCACTTATATTTCAGGGAGGCAGGACGGGGCAAGGAAAGGGGGTTGTAGCCTCCTTCCGGTTGGAGCTAGAGAACCTAGGGGGTTGGAGTCTCCTTCTAGTTGTAACTGAAGAATTTAGGGAGTTGTAAGTTCTTGTAGGTTGGAGCCTGTAAATAGGGGTTGGAGCCTCCTTCTAGTTGGTGATGGATATTTTGGAAGTTGGTGATTCCTATAAATGTAATATTTGATATACATAAGAAAAAATTATGTGGTTTTCTCCGATTTGGGTTTCCATGTAAAATCTCTTGTGCATTGTGTATGATGTGATATATTGTTGAATGGTACTATTTATGGTTATATGTTAATGAAATATTAAATGAAGGCATAAGTGATAACTATGGATGAATTGATACATACATATTCTAGTTAAAATTGGTAATAAGTTGCATATTCTTAGTATTCCAACAATTGGTATAAGAGCGGATCCTTCAGAAAATAGTCTAATCATGATAAGGTAGATCACATAGTGCACCAAGAATGGAACACCGGTATTTCATTGACAAAACTATGCCTTTTGGAGCAGAAGAATGAAAACATTTATACAAGCACAAGGATTTGATGTCTGGCAATCAATAGTAGATGGATACACACATTTTCCACTCCCCCAATAGATAAATATGGAAAGAAACTTGAAGAAAAAAATTCAAAGGCTACTAATGTTATTTTTGGTGGTCTTGTTAGATTAGTATATGTCAAGGTTATGCACCGTGATTGTGCAAAGGATATTTGGGACAAACTTCAAAATGTTTATGAAGGAGATGCCAAAGTCAAAGGGGCCAAGATTCAAACTTACTGAATTCAATTTGAATAGATAAAAATGAAGGAAGATGAAGATATTGCAAACTATTTTCTATGAGTTGATGAAATAGTGAATGTTATTAAATGTTTGGGAGAAGAACTCAAAGAACCAATCATTGTTCAAAAGGTACTAAGATCTCTTCCAATGAAACTTGATCCTAAGATTTCCTCCATAAAAGAAAGAGTAGATATTTCTACACTAAGCATGGACGAGTTACATGGGATACTCACAACTTATGAAATGAGAACAGAACGGAAGACTCCATCCAAAAAGGAAGCAACTTTCAAAGCATCCAAGAAGACAAGGAAGAATAAGAAAAATTCAAAGCCAAGTTGTAGTTGCAATGATGATTTAGATGAAGATGAATAAATAGACAACTTCATAAGGAAGTTGAAGAAATGAACCGACAAGTAAAAAGGTATGCTTCCCTTAATATGCTTAATTTTGGTAAAAATGGTCATTTTTCTTCTAAATGTCCTTATGCTAAGAAGTCATATAGTGATGAATAAGAATCTCCCAAGAAAGAAAGTAAATATAAAAAGGAATGCAAGAGAAGAAACAAATATAAATTCTTCAAGAAAAGTCTCTACTCAAAAGAGGACAATTCCTCATCGAATGAGGATTATGATAGCGACAGTGATTCACAAAATGTACTCTTTATGGATTTTGAAAATGATGAAGAGGATTATGAAGAAGAAGGTGAGGTATATCTTGAGTAAGAACTAATCGGTGCTCTAAGATAACTAAAGAAATAGAGGAAGAAAAACAAATCACTCAAGGGAGAATCACTCAAGCTAAAATAAAGTTCTAAAAATCCTAGCTATAAAGAAAATCAACATATAATTATGAAACTAAAAGTCCAAGTCGAAGAATCCATAAGGATTGAAGAAATACTCAAAATCCAACTAGAAGAAAAAGAGAAAGAGAAGGAAAGTTTGGAAACAAAAATAGTTTCACAAAGGAAAGAACTTCAAAAAAAGAGACATGCATCAGAAAAGAACCAAAATACTGGATGAGATCATCAATTCTTAACAACCATATCATGACATGTCTGATTAGGATAAAACCAAATAGATAAGGGTTCGAGGTCTATGACTACATAAGAGGAAGTAGAAAAAAATACTTATGAAGAAGTCGCTAGAGGATCCACCAAGAAGGAAGAATGCAAGATTTCAAATGAGAACACTCAAGAAATTGAAAGAACTCAAGAAGAAGATTACAAAAGAATGACACCACCTAAAAGATTTAGAATTCAGAGTCAACAACCATCCAGGGAAATAAATCAAGAATAAAACTATATAAGAACAACACCATTCAGAAGATCTCCTAGGTATCAAACTATTTTTCTTGGTTTATGTTATTCTTGTAACAATTTTGGGCACAAAGCTATAAAATGAAAAGATTATGCTAAGAACATAGACAAATATGAAGGTCACTATAGAATTAATCATCTCATAAAGTCTCATGAAGCGATTAACAAAAATTATAACAATTTTGGTTCATTGAATGATGAAATAGAATGTTATAAGTGCAACAATTTTGGACACATGGCCAAACATTGCAGATTGAAAGTTCCTCCAAAGGAACCAAAGCAAGATTTCAACAGTCATGAAAAAGGAGCATCAAGAATTTGGATAAGGAAGCAGGATGAACTAAATGTTGAAGAATGTTCTATTTCTCTACAAGCCCAAAATAGAAGAAGTGATTGGTATGTTTATAGTGGTTGCTCAAAGCATATGACAGGTGATAAGAACATATTTATAACTCTAAAGAAAGAAAGATATGGATCCATTTCGTTTGGAAATGAAAACTCAACCAAAATTATAGGGAAAGGCACAATCAAGCTTGGAAGTAAGGATGTCAAGGTAGAAAATTTTCTACTTGCCGAAAACATGAAGCGTAATCTGCTAAGTGTGAGTCAAATGTGTGATCAAGAACATAGACTTATATTTGATTAAGAGAAGTGTGAGATAAGGAAAGAAGGATCAGGAAAATTGGTGGCTACAATAATAAGGATTCTAAATGACATATACATATTCAATGAGATTGGAAAGGAAATATGTTGCTTGGGAAGGGAAAATTAAAGCTAGATTTGGTACAGAAGAATGGGGCACATGAACTTTGACAATCTGTTCAAAATTAGCAAGAAGGAAGCAATAAGAGAAATGATTGAAATTTCAAAACTAGCTAGTACTATGTGCAAGCACTGCCTACATGGAAAACAAACAAGAATCAAATTCATATTGAAGGAATACTCTACAACAAATCCATTGGTAATTATGCACACTAATCTATGTGGACCAATGAGAACAAAATGACTGAATGGAAAACAATATTTCATGTTGCTTATTGATGATTATACAATAATGATTGTAGTTTGTTTTCTCAAGAAGAAATTAGAGGCATTCAAACATTCCAAAATATTCAAGGAAATGGTTGAAAATGAAATAGATTCGAGAATTAAGTGCTTAAGATTAGATAATGGAGGTGGATTCACATCAAAAGAATTCATGGACTTTTGTGAAGAGCATGGAATAAAAAGGCAGTTCTCAGTAGCTAGGACACCTAAAAAAATGGAGTCATTGAAAGGAAGAACATAACTGTAACATAAATGGCTAGAACCATGTTGAAAGATTTGAAGTTGAGAAACATCTTTTGGGTGCAAGAAGTGCACACAACCATTCATATCTTGAACAGAGGAATGCTCAAAAGAAACAGTGATAAAACTCCATATGAGTTATGGAAGGTGTTAGTCTCTAACTTTGTTTTTGATTAAGTGAGTTGTCCCTAACCCTTAATCCTCCATGCTTAAGTTTTATTGCCTAAAACTTGGTTTTTACCCCTTGGTTTGATTTGTCATTCTTTGCAAATTTTGCACTTTTTAATGATTTTATTAAGTTTTTAAAGGTTTAGGACTTGTTTTGATGAATTTTTTCACATCATTTGTCTATTCATTTTTGAAATTTTAAATTTTCTGCCAATTCATGAATGGCGCTACAGGAATAGCGCTATTCCTGCAATGCCAAGGATAATCATGTTTTTACACGTGCTAGCTCACCCTAATCACGTCATAATTGTTCAAATCGTGATTAGAGGATCTTCATGCCTCTCCTCAAAATCTTCTCGAGTTGATGTTGCAATTCTAACCATCATATGCGAGGGATCGAGTTGTACTAGCCTGAATTGCATCAAATCAAACACATTTTGATATTATTAATAGAAACTATCACCTTCTATTATAATGTATCGGGTATTTTGTGCAAATATTGAATGGGAAATAGAAGAGATTTTTAGTTTCTAACAGTTCACAGGTTTTAAAATTCTCAGTATCAAACCCCGCAGATCTGTTCACAGGACTATATCAGTAGCATGGCACCAAAAAAGAGTGGACAGATTATTATATTGGAACCAGAAGGCACAAAATTAATTGAAGCATACCCCAAAATGGCGCAGAGGTTTAAAGATGCAAGTTGGTTTGAGTTTCTCACAACCTTCCAGGGACACGATGAATAGATCTCAATGATTTTCGCACAGAAATTTGATGGATTTGAAGTTTTAATTGAGAAATTACTGATGATGGTGACTGATCATTCAATTGCAAGAACCTGTAAATTGCCAATTGGTGGATAAAGGTGGTGGAAGAAAGAGAATGTGGTTATGGAATTTGTGAATCAGTTCTTAATCCCAGAAAAACAGAACCCTAACTGGAAAAAGGGAATTCCACATAGCTGGGTAAAGAAGGAATGGCATATTTCTTTGATGATCATCCACAGGTATATCACATGTGAGGGTAGGTTTTCATTGGTTTATATTTACCATATCAGACTGTTAATTCACATTAGTGGGGATTACCCTCTCAATTTTCCCTATTTCCTACTTAAAATTTTATCGAAAATGTCCAAGAGGGTGCAGTCTCATCCTGCTACAACTAAAGTCAGTCTGTTTCACCAAGGTTTAATAAAGACATTGGTCATATCCTCTTTAAATGAAGTCGAAATACCCTGGGATTGGATAATCTAGTCTTTAGGAAATGATTCACATCCAACTAAATCCAAAAAGGCCTAAGGTAAGAAATAAGCTCAACAGAAATAGATTGATACAGTCACTAAGTCCCCAACTAAAGAAGGATCATCTACAGCTAGGGTAACACAGGCGAGAAAAAGGAATATGAAAACTCAACAAATCTTTGGAGATGATCCTGTAGTTAAAAGTCAGGAAGAAGCTACCACTAGTAGAGGTAAGAGATCAAAACCAAATGAAAATATTGATACATTTCTTGATCCAGAGATAAAAWTGGAAATTGATGTGAATGGAGATTATACTATGAACCCAATTCATTCCCTAGTCAAGCATAAACATAAATCTACAATTAAGAAAAGTGCGAAGGGAAAAAAACAGAGGAAGAAGCCTACACTCGTGCCTAAGTACCCTAGGAGAAAATTCACTAGGGTTGTCAATAAATTCAGATTAAATTCTAAGGCCATGTTTGATCCATCTATTAAAAACGAGGATMTTATAATCATTGAGGATAATTTTGAAGATTCTAAAACAGGCATCAAGAAACAGATAGAGACACCTTCTTTGCACATGAATAAGAAAGAAGCTGAAAACTTGGAAAATATACAAGGAAAAGGAAAACATGTTGATSAATATTCCAGGAGACCTATGACAAGAGAAACCACTAGATCATCAAAATATGAATATGTGTTTAAAGGTACATGTGGGGTTTMTGATGACAAAGATTGTCCTTCTGCAGATTCAGATCAGATTCCAGAGATGCCAGAGACCAGGGATTCAAACAATACTGATGATGAAGTTCACAACCCTGAATTATCTTCTAGATACTAGATCAAATTAAGAAAACCTCAKGCTGTTATAGACCTGAACYAACCTGCACCTGTAGAGGAATTCCYAGAGTTTAAATTTAAAGTTAGAAGTGAAAAGGGAAAGATCAAGGAGCTACAGGAAATGATGAAACAATTAAAGAAAGAAAAGGATCGGGTGGAGAAATGTAATTCCAGACAACAAGAGAATATACAAGATTTCAAGAAAAAGAGAAAGGAACAAAAATCACTGCTCAAGGAGTTGCGAGAATCTAATTTCAGGTTATATTGGCACAATATTGTGCTAACAACCAAATTGAAGCAAAGGACTACCAAAGCCATTGCAATCATTATACCATGAAGGAAATTCACAACTATCGAATGAGTAACTCAGTCAAGATTGATTCCTAATTTTGTGGGATTTTCCAATTTGTTGTAAAATATATTTTGGGTTAAGCTATTGAGCTTTCTACTATATTGGCAATATAGGTGCTCATTTGAGCTAATCCTCCTTGAAGAAATACATTGACCATATTTTGTCGCTAATTGAATACTAGAAAATAGGATCTGTAGTCATACTTTGTATAGTTTAAATAGACAGAAAGAAGATTGTAATAAGGTCAAAAAGTTGGGATTTCAGGGACCTGTTTTGAACATCTTTGTAAGACAATTTTATTCCACATTGATACTTAATGGCAAAGACATGTTGATGGTCAAATTTTCTCTCATTTCATGTTCTACTTCTTTTCTTGCTTGAGATCATTTTTTAGTTGCAATGTATTGATTTCTTGGTCTTAATCAATACAGTGACGATTTTGTTGTTATTGTTTATTATCAAGATTTGATTTTCAAGTACATGTTCTTGTTTCTAAATTACATTTTGAAATAAGAAATCCATATGGGATTGACAAATTGAATTCTTCCATATTTTCTCTCTTCATTTTCCTTATTTGTCTGATCTATTTATGTGGAAACCCTTTACTAAATCAATGGGATATCTCTTGCCTTTATTTTGAACCTTGCGTTTACTTTGAAACCTTGAACCAACTTTCAACCATCCCAAAAAAACAATTCATAAAACCCTTAAAATATTATTTCAATAACCTAATGATGCCCTAGCTTTCCCTCTCATAGTCAAGTGCAACTTTAAGGACTAACATCTTTTGGCGTTTTTGACAGGGACGAAGGAACGAAGATATCTTCCCTGGGAGAACGACAAGATTAGATTCAAATCTTGATGGTGAACAAGATTTTGAACAATTACATGAGACTGTGATTTTTCACCTGGCGACTCCTCTGTGGTAATTTTGGCTCCTAAAAGAGAAGGAAAAGGACCTAAAACTCCTCCAACTTCCTCATCATCTACAAAAAAACAAGTTACCAGAAAAAACCCAGACCCAAAGCTTGTTGCAACAATACTAGACCCTGAAAAATTGTTAAGAAAACCTAAAATTATTTTTGGACAGTCCTCTTTCTTAAAGAAAAAATTTCCTTCAATCAACACTCAAGGACAGTCCTATGAATCTTTCAAACTCCCATCAGATGAAGGAATTATTCCTGGAAGTGAAATTAAGCATATGATTGAGCCTGTTAATGTTTCCTTTCCTTCAACTATTTCTGAACTAAACCTAAATCAATGGAAGTTGTTTGCTGAGCTCATTGAAGAGGAACAAACAAATACTTTATTTGTAGCTAAAGCTTTGAGAGATCATAGTAAATATATTAAAAGTGAACCATAAACACTTTCTTCATCACCTCAGTCTTTCTCTTCTGAAGAAAATAAGCCATGTTATTCATCTTTTGAAAACCCTCTTTTTCTGGGACCATCATCCTATTCTAGTCTAGAAAAGAAACCTCTGTTTTCTGAAGATCAAGAACTAATATCAGCTCAGATACATTGCTTCACACAAGGGACAATTTCTCTCTCTACATCACCATTTTTGCTTACTCCTAAATCTCAAACACCAAAGATACAAAATATGGTTGTAAATAGAATGGATGCAATTGTTGCATCCAGATATGCACCATTAAACCTGCCACAAGTTTTGTATGCTTTTCCACCAAATGATTATATGAAATATTTTCCAAGATTCAATGGAGAAGGAGGAGTTACTGTTGAAGAACATTTAAATTCTTTCTACAGTTTTGCAGACAATTTTAATGTAGATCATGTAGATGTTTGGATGAGACTTTTTGTGCAGAGTTTAGATGGTGAAGCAAGAAAATGGTTCATAAGCTTGCCACCTGATTCAATTGTTGATATTGATGCATTAGATGACACATTTTTAAGACATTGGGGAGATAAGAA
>ML839797.1:23603-42618 GCA_009831015.1 Picea engelmannii | reverse complement strand
TTTGAAATAAGAAATCCATATGGGATTGGCAAATTGAATTCTTCCATATTTTCTCTCTTCATTTTCCTTATTTGTCTGATCTATTTATGTGGAAACCCTTTACTAAATCAATGGGATATCTCTTGCCTTTATTTTGAACCTTGTGTTTACTTTGAAACCTTGAACCAACTTTCAACCATCCTAAAAAAACAATTCATAAAACCCTTAAAATATTATTTCAATAACCTAATGATGCCCTAGCTTTCCCTCTCATAGTCAAGTGCAACTTTAAGGACTAACATCTTTTGGCGTTTTTGACAGGGACGAAGGAACGAATATATCTTCCCTGGGAGAACGACAAGATTAGATTCAAATCTTGATGGTGAACAAGATTTTGAACAATTACATGAGACTGTGATTTTTCACCTGGCGACTCCTCTGTGGTAATTTTGGCTCCTAAAAGAGAAGGCAAAGGACCTAAAACTCCTCCAACTTCCTCATCATCTACAAAAAAACAAGTTACCAGAAAAAACCCAGACCCAAAGCTTGTTGCAGCAGTACCAGACCCTGAAAAATTATTAAGAAAACCTAAAATTATTTTTGGACAGTCCTCTTTCTTAAAGAAAAAATTTCCTTCAATCAACACTCAAGGACAATCCTATGAATCTTTCAAACTCCCATCAGATGACGGAATTATTCCTGGAAGTGAAATTAAGCATATGATTGAGCCTGTTAATGTTTCCTTTCCTTCAACTATTTCTGAACTAAACCTAAATCAATGGAAGTTGTTTGCTGAGCTCATTGAAGAGGAACAAACAAATACTTTATCTGTAGCTAAAGCTTTGAGAGATAATAGTAAATATATTAAAAGTGAACCAGAAACACTTTCTTCATCACCTCAGTCTTTCTCTTCTGAAGAAAATAAGCCATGTTATTCATCTTTTGAAAACCCTCTTTTTCTGGGACCATCATCCTATTCTAGTCCAGAAAAGAAACCTCTGTTTTCTGAAGATCAAGAACTAATATCAGCTCAGATACATTGCTTCACACAAGGGACAATTTGTCTCTCTACATCACCATTTTTGCTTACTCCTAAATCTCAAACACCAAAGATACAAAATATGTTTGTAAATAGAATGGATGCAATTGTTGCATCCAGATATGCACCATTAAACCTGCCACAAGTTTTGTATGCTTTTCCCCCAAATGATTATATGAAATATTTTCCAATATTCAATGGAGAAGGAGGAGTTACTGCTGAAGAGCATTTAAATTCTTTCTACAGTTTTGCAGACAATTTTAATGTAGATCATGCAGATGTTTGGATGAGACTTTTTGTGCAGAGTTTAGATGGTGAAGCAAGAAAATGGTTCATAAGCTTGCCACCTGATTCAATTGTTGATATTGATGCATTAGATGACACATTTTTAAGACATTGGGGAGATAATAAAGACTAATTATATTACATTACTAAATTTGGTGCTTTAAAAAGAAAACAAGGTGAATCAATATCTGATTTTACTAAAATGTTCAATAAAATGTATACTAAAATTCCAGACGAAATTAAGCCCTCAGAAACATCAGCCAAAATCACCTTTGCCAATGCATTCGATGTTTAATTCTCTTTGTTACTAAGAGAAAGGAGGTCTACTACTCTGAGTCTGATGCAGGAAACAACTATTGAGTTAGAATCTAACATACTAGCAACAAACAAGTTAAAGTCCAGGGGTGATAGAGACAGGAAAAAACAGAAAGAAGAGATTTGTTCTTCTTATCATGCAACATCTGATTCTAAGATGAATGAAATGGATAAAATGTTGAAAACCTTGACATCTTAGATGGATAGGTTGAAAATGGAACAAAAATATCCCAACAGACCTACATAGGAGGGTGGATACAGGAACCCTAACCAGTTTAGGAGGCCAAATAGTGTACCTCAAATCTTACCAAGAGAGAGAAGGAATCAAGAAGATCAATTTTTTTTTCCTCCTTTCCAAAATAATGCAGTAGAAGAGGTTGAGGAAGAATATGATATTGAAGATGACCCTGCAGTTCATTTAAATGATTCAGAATCATCTCCTACTCATTTGACACAACAGGATTATGAAGATGCTTTGATATTAAATTAGTTTGAAGAAGGGGATGCTGATGATGTTATCCAGAAGGAACCTAAAAGAAAGAAGTATGATCTTAGATCTAGATCAAATACACCTAAGGTGGATATACATATTTCAACAAAGAAGGCCGGTACTTTAGTCAAATCAGGAGTCAGTAAAGACAATCCCATGATTCAAATTGATCAACAATTAAAGCAACCTGTCAAGGTTAGTACTATAGAGTTAAAGGAAATATAAATGGTTGCTTCTTTTTTCAAACTAGAACATGAAATTAACAAGATTAAAATTCCTATACCTCTGATAGAACTAATGAAAACAAATCTTTTTAGAAAGAATGTTCTCAAGGCATTACAACCCCCTGCTCATGTTACCTTTTCAGATACTATCAACCTTGAAGATGAGAATCTTGTTATAACCATTGGACCTCATATTGAGGACATCACTGATCCTTCTCCTCCTTTCTACATATCACTGAATATTCATGACAAAATATTGCATAATTGTTTAATGGATTCAAGGGCTTCACACAATGTCATGCCAAAAGTGGTAACAGATAAATTAGGGTTAGACATCACTAAACCCTACCTTGACCTATATTCTTTTGACTCTAGGAAAGTTAAATGCTTGGGAGTCATTAAGGACATGGTTGTTACTCTTTCCTAGTTACCTATGAAAAGTGTGGTATTGGATGTTATTGTGGCTGACATACCTCCAAAATTTGGAATACTTCTGTCAAGATCTTGGGCTAAGAAAGTAGGATGCACTTTTACAGATGGATCTCAATTATGCTACCATAATTGTGTTTGGTGGAGAACATTAGAGATTGTATAGGGAATTAAGACTGGCTTACATGGTAAGTGATCATGAAAACCCTAGTAATCATCCTATATATGTTGTAGAATATGAACTTGGCTCCTTTGTTTTTCATATTCGTGATCAGATGGCCAAAACACCAATTAGAAGAATAACACCTACAGTTGAAGATAATGAAGAAAATTTTGTCTGGAAAATGTATTTTGATGGGGCTTGCTCAAAAGAAGGTTCTGGGGTTGGGATTGTTTCATTTCTCCTACACAAAAAGTCATTCCTATGCCATATAAACTTGAATTTGATACTACCAATAACATCAGTGAATATGAATCTTTGTTGTTAGGATTGAAAGCTGCTAAAGATATGGGTATAGATAAACTTTCTGTTTTTGGAGATTTAGAACTCATTATCTATTAGATTAAAAACATTTATCAAACCAAACAACAAAGGTTAAAACAATATAGGAATGAAGTGTGGGATTATGTGGATAATTTCTTCTTGGCATTCAACATCACTTTTGTGCACAGGAATTTGAATCAGCAGGCTGACTCTTTAGCACTTGCAGCCAGTAACTTTAAGACTCTAATGTTTCCTAACTTAAAATTTGAGATTGAGGTTAGACACAGACCCTCAATACTAGATAACATGAAAAATTGGCATGTTTTTAAAGACGATCAGAAGATTCAAATATTCCTAAATACTATTGAATAATTTTCCAATATTTCAATAGATCAAGACAATTAGGATGATGATATAGAGGTACATGCTGCAAATGTTCTTCAAGACAGTGTTGTTGGGCACAAAATAATTGAATTGAAAACAAATCATCTTCCTAAAGGTTTGGTTCCAATTGAGAGATTGTTTGATCACAACGATGTTTCAAAGAAAAGTTGTTATTCAGACAGAAGAGACTAATGTGATAGATTGTGATATTAGTTTAGATCTAAATCCCAGGATGGTGAAATTATCCAGAAAACCGTCAGAAAAACAGAGAGACATATATGTCAATTTGATGAAGGAGTATTCATATGTGTTTTCATGGTCTTTTGAATACCTAAAGGTTTTTGATACAGAGATTATGCAGCACAAGATTCCTCTGAAGCCTGGATCAAAACCTTTTAAACAAAAGTATAGGCAATTTAATCCTTTGTTGTTACCCATAATAGAAAAAGAGTTGAAAAGGTTATTGGATACAAAAATTATAGTTCCATTGATATACTTAGAGTGGGTAGCTAATTTATTACCTGTTGGGAAGAAGAGTGGAGAAAAAAGGCTTTGTGTGGACTTCAGGAATTTGAACAGGTGTTATTTAAAGGACAATTATCCATTACCAAAAATGGATCATATTTTACAAAGAGTAGTAGGGGCAAAGAAGATTTCTATGCTTGATGGCTATTCAGGGTACAATCAAATATCGGTAATGGAGGAAGACAAAAAGAAAACAACTTTTACCACTCCCTGGGGCACTTTCATGTGTGAAAAGATGCCCTTTGGATTGATGAATGTAGGAGCAACCTTTTAGAGGGATATGGACATTAATTTTATTGGTGAGAAGGACAAGTTTGTGGTTATTTATCTTTATGACATCACTGTATTTTCAACATCTGATGAAGAACACTTACAACATTTGAAGAAAACATTTGAAAAATGCAGGAGGTATGGTATATCACTTAACCCTAAAAAATCTCATTTTGCTATGGAGGAAGGAAAACTTTTATGACATATTGTTTTACCATAAGGAATTAAGATAGATCCTAAAAGAGTAAAAGCTACCCAACAAAGAGACATTCCAAGAAACAAGAAGTCTATCCAATCCTTCATAGGTAAAATTATTTTTTTAAGGAGATTTATACCAAATGTTGTAGAGATCATCAAGTACATTACTGATATGTTGAAAAAGGATGAAGAAATAAAGTGGATACCTGAAGCCAAAGAATATTTTGAGAAGATTAAGAAGGCTCTTTTTCAGGCCCCTGTTCTCATCAGTCCTAATTACTCCAAGGAATTTATGATTTTTTTCATTTGCCTCTGAAGACACCATAACTGTTGTTATTTTACAAAGAAATGATCAAGGGTATGAGAAACCTATCTCCTTCTTTAGTAAAACTCTTAGAGACTCTGAATTGAAATATGATATTATGGAGAAACAAACATATGCTCTGGTGAAGGATTTAAAATCTTTCAGGATATATGTTCTACAATCTCAAATCACTGCATATGTGCCAAGTAGTGTAGTTAAAGAAATTTTAGTTCAACCTGATTGTGAAGGAAAGAGGGGAAAGTGGATAACAAAAATTCTAGAGTACAATCTGATTATAAATCCCACTTAGCTGATAAAAGGTCAAGGCCTTGCCAAATTAATGACAGAGTCAAATTGTAAAGCAATTCGATTGTATCATATCTCAATCAAATCACATAATTCTTCATTCCAGATTGAGGAAACTGGCTCACAGGTAAACAATAAATATTCTTTATCACCATGGTACAAAGATATTGTATTTTTTCTGCTGAATCTTCAGTCTCCTCCTGAATTGGATAAATCAAAGTTCAGATCACTTAAATTAAAATCAGTAAAGTATTGCATTATTGATCAAATCCTTTTCTGGAAAGATCCTAATGGGATTTTGTTGAGGTGTGTTGATGAAGAAGAGGATAAACAATTTTTTTTTGATTTACATCATGGTGTTTGTGGAGGTCATCACCATTGGAGAGATACTATTTTCAAGATTCTCAGAGCAGGCTATTACTGGCCAGTCCTGTTTTCAGACATATTTTCTCAGGTCAGGGCATGTGAACCATGTCAAAAGTTTGCAGGAAAGCAAAAACTTATGTCTTTGCCTTTAAAACCAATCATTGCTCATGGACCATTTCAACAGTGGGGCTTAGAATTTATTGAGGAAATAAATCCTTCATCTTTTGGACAACATAAGTGGATTCTTATAGCCACAAATTACTTTACTAAGTGGATTGAAACAATTCCAATTCGGAATGCAACATACAAGGTAATCATGGAATTTCTTGAAGGACATATTTTTTCTAGATTTGGTTGTCCTAAGAAGCTAGTTACTGGCAATGCTCAAGCTTTCAAATAAAACTCCATGATTGATTTTTGCAATAAGTATAATATCAAATTGGTCCACTCTAATCCTTACTATCCCCAAGGAAACAAGTTAGCAAAGTCGTCCAATAAGAGTCTCATAAGGATTATTAAAAAACTACTTGCAGAAAACAAAAGGTCATGGGATTCAAAGTTAAAGTTTTCCCTATGGGCTAATCATATCAGTAACAAGAAGCCCATTGGAACTTCCCCGTTCCAAATGGTGTATGGAACATAGGCTATTTTTACAACTCAATTGGGTTTACCAGTTTTAACATTTCTGCAAGAGGAGCTTGAAGAACCCAATGATATCCAAAGGAGAGTTTTTCAGATGATAGAAATTCAACAAACCAGAGAAAAGATGGATTTGAAAGTTGTTGTTCATTAGAGAAAAGTCAAATCCACGTTTGCTAAGGGAACCAAGAAAGATATTTTCAAAGAAGGAGATCTGATATTGAGATGGGATGCTAGAAGAGAGGAAAAAGATAATCATGGTAAGTTTGATAACTTATGGTATGGTCCTTTCAAAATAGCCAAGGTCACAAATAACAATACTTTTTTGTTACATAATCTGGATGACACTGAGATTTTTGGAGGCCCAGTGAATGGGAGATTCCTGAAACATTATTTTCTTTAAAGATATATCAAAAGTTTTAGACTGTACAATATGTTTTTCTTTCAATAAAGACTCTATATACCCAATGGAATTGTTTTTATACAGTTTGTGTTTTAAATAAAGGATGACAGAGCAGGGAAATCAAAGAATCAGAAGTAAGGTAAAGGCATTCGCCTGCAGATATTAAAGTTTCCTCATGAAACTTTATCCCCAGAAGGAGCTAGTATTAGTTTCTAACTTTATTTTTGATTAAGTGAGTTGTCCCTAACCCTTAATCCTCCCTGCTTACATTTTATTGCCTGAAACTTGGTTTTTACCCCTTGGTTTGATTTGTCATTCTTTGCAAATTTTTCACTTTTTAATGATTTTCTTAAGTTTTTAAAGGTTTAGAACTTGTTTTGATGAAAATTTTCACATCACTTGTCTATTCATTTTTGAAATTTCAAATTTTCTGCCAAGTCATGAATGGTGCTACAGGAATAGCGTTATTCCTGCATCGTCAAGGATAATCATGTTTTTACATGTGCCAACTCACCCTGATCACGTCATAATTGTGTAAATCATGATTAGATGATCTGCATGCCTCTCCATGATCTCTTCTCAAGTTGATGCTGCAATTCTAACCATCATATGCGAGGGATCGAGTTGTACCAGCCTGACATGCATCAAATCAAACACGTTTTGATATTATTAATATAAAATATCACCTTCTATTCTAATGTATCGGGTATTTTGTGCAGAGATTGAATTGGAAACATAAGAGATTTTTAGTTTCTAATAGTTCACATGTTTTAAAATTATCAGTATCAAACCCCGCAGATCTATTCACAAGACTATAACAGTAGCATGACACTGAAGAAGAGTGGATAGATTATTAGATTGGAACTAGAAGGCACAAAATTAATTGAATCATACCCCTAAATGGTGCAGATGTTTAAATATGCAGGTTGGTTTGAGTTTCTCACAACCTTCCAGGGACACGATGAAAAAATCTCAATGATTTTCGCACATAACTTTGATGGCTTTGAAGTTATAATTGGGAAATTACTGATGATGGTGTCTGAGCATTCAATTGCAAGAGCCTGTAGATTGACAATTGGTGGAGAAAGGTGGTGGAACAAAGAGAATGTGGTTATGGAATTCGTGAATCAGTTCTTAATCCCAGAAAAATAGAACCCTAACTGGAAAAAGGGAATTCCACATGGCTAGGTAAAGAAGAAATGGCATATTGCTTTGATGATCATCCACAGGTATATCACGTGTGAGGGTATATTTTCACTAATTTGTATTTACCATATCAGACTGTTAATTCACATTAATGGGGATTACCCTCTCAATTTACCATATTTCCTCCTTAAAAGTTTATCTAAAATGTCCAAGAGGGTGCAGTCTTATCCTGCTACAACTAAAGGCAGTCTGTTTCACCAAGGTTTAATAAAGACATTGGTCATATCCTTTTTAAATGAAGTCCAAAGACCCTGTGATTGGCTAATATAGTCTTTAGGAAATGATTCACAACCAACTAAATCCAAAATGGCCAAAGGTAAGAAATCAGCTCAACAGAAATAGATTGATATAGTCACTGAGTCCCCAACTAAAGAAGGATCATCTACAGCTAGGGTAACATGGGTGAGAAAAAGGAAGATGCAAACTCAACAAATATTTGGAGATGCTCCTGTAGGTAAAAGTCAGGAAGAAGCCACCACCAGTAAAGGTAATAGATCAAAACCAAATGAAAATATTGATACATTTCTTGATCCAGAGATAAAAAATGGAAATTGATGTGGATGAAGATTATACTATGAACCCAATTCATTCCCCAGTCAAGCAGAAACATAAATCTACAATTAAGAAAAGTGCAAAGGGAAAACAACAGAGGAAGAAGCCTACACATGTGCCTAAGTACCCTAGGAGAAACTCCACTAGGGCTGTCAATAAATTTAGACTAAATTCTAAGGTCATGTTTGATCCATATATTAAAAAAGAGGATCTTATAATCATTGATGATAATTATGAAGATTCTAAAACATGCATCAAAAAACATATAGAGACACCCTCTTTACACAGGAATAAGAAAGAAGCTAAAAACTTGGAAAAGACACAACGAAAAGGAAAATAGGTTGCTCAATATTCCAGGACACCTATGACAAGAGAAACCACTAGATCATCAAAATATGAAGATGTGTTTAGAGGTACAGGTGGGGTTTCTGATGACAAAGATTATCCTTTTGCAGATTTAGATTAGATTCCAGAGCTTCCAGAGACCAGACATTCAAACAGTATTGATGAAGAAGTTCACATGCCTGAATTATCTTCTAGATACTAGATCATATTAAGAAAACGTGAGGTTTCTGTAGACCTGAACCAACCTGAACCTGTAGAGGAATTGCCAGAGTTTAAAGTTAAAGTTAGAAGTGAAAAGGACAAGATCAAGGAGCTATAATAAATGGTGAAACAATTAAATAAAGAAAAGGCTCAGGTGGACCAATGGAATGCCAGACAACAAGAGAAGATACATGATTTCAATAACAAGAGAAAGGAACAAAAAGCACTGCTCAAGGAGTTGCAAGAATCTAATTTCAGGTTATATTGGCACAATATTGTACTAACAACCAAACTGAAGAAGAGGACTACCAAAGCCAGTGCAATCATTATACCATGATAGTTGTGAAGTTACTTCATGCAATTTTGAAAGTTTTGATGCTATTACTCATGGTGTAGAAGATGAACAATATTTTGATCAAACAGATTTTTGATAGTTCGAATGAGTAACTCAGTCAAGATTGATTCCAAATTTTGTGGGATTTGCCAATTTGTTGAAAAGATATTTTGGGTTAAGTTGTTGAGATTTATACTATATTGGCAATATAGGTGCTCGTTTTAGCTAATCCTCCTTGAAGAAATACATTGACCAGATTCTGTTGCTAATTGAATACTAGAAAATAGGATATGTAGTCATATTCTGTATAATTTAAATAGATAGAAAGAAGATTGTATTAAGGTCAAAAAGTTGGGCTTTCAGGGACCTGTTTTGAACATCTTTGTAAGAAAGTTTTATTCCACATTGATACTTAATGGAAAAGACATGTTGATGGTCATATTTTCTCTCATTTCATGTTCTACTTCTTTTCTTGCTTGAGATCATTTTTCAATTGCAATGCATTGATTTCTTGGTCTTAATTAATACAATGAATATTTTGTTGTTATTGTTTATTATCAAGATTTGATTTTCAAGTACATGTTCTTGTTTCTAAATTACATATTTAAATAAGAAATCCATACGGGGTTGTCAAATTGAATGCTTCCATATTTTCTCTCTTTATTTTCCTTATTTGTCTGATCTATTTATGTGGCTACCCGTTACTAAATCAGTGGGATATCTCTTGGCTTTATTTTGAACCTTGTGTTTACTTTGAAACCTTGAACCAACTTTCAACCATACTAAAAAACCAATTCATAAAACCCTTAAAATATTATTGCAATAACCTGATGATGCCCTAGCTTTCCCTCTCACAGTCAAGTGCAACTTTAGAGACTAACAGAAGGGAAGACCAACAAACATCAAACATTTTAGAGTATTTGGAAGGAAATGCTGCATAAAAACAGAAGATTACAGAGTTGAAAAATTCAATCCTTGATTTGATAAAGGGATATTGGTTGGATACTCAAGCAAAAGAAAGACATACAAATGTTACAATCTAAGACTCAACAAGATAGTGGAAAGCATAAATGTAAATATTGATGAAAAATATGTGCTGAAAAACAAAGAAGAAATAAAAAATACTAAAGAGCATGAAGCAGAAGAAGAACCAAAGGAAGAAGAGCTAGAAGAAGAAGAAAAACAACAACAACCAGAAGTAGAACAAGATGAAAACGATCAACATGAATTTTTTATTCCCTCCAAAACACCTAACTACCGAGTTCAGAAGAATTATCCACTGGAACAAATTATTGAAGATAAAAATGCTGGAATAGAAACCAGAGGAATAAAACCGGTACGTACACTAGAACATAGACACCTAGCACTATTATCCATAATAGAACCTAACAACTTTGAGGAAGCAAACAATGATGAACATTGGATCAAGGTCATGGAAGAACAACTAGATCAAATATAGAATAATGAAACATGGGAATTGGTTCTAAGACCCAAGGACAAGAATGTGATTGGTACAAAATGGGTGTTCATAAACAAACTAAACAAAAATGGACAAGTAACCTAAAACAAGGAAAGGTTAGTATGCAAAGGATATGCTAAGGTTGAAGGAGTAGATTTTGAAGAAATTTTTTTCCCTTGTTTCCATAATGGAAACAATCAGAATGATATTGGCCTATGCATGTTCCAAAAGAATCATAGTATATCAGATGGATGTAAAATCAACATTTCTAAATGGTGAATTAAAAGAACAAGTCTATGTTGAACAAATAGAAGGGTTTCTACTATCAGAAAAAGAAGATTACGTATACATATTGAAAAAATATCTGTATGGACTCAAGCAAGCCCCCAAAGCATGATATTCAATATTGGACAGGTATTTGCAACAACAAGGATTCAGAAAGGGTAATGTAGATAACAATCTATATGTAAAGGTTGATAGAAACACCATACTTATCAATGAAGTATATGTGGATGAGATTATCTTTGGAAGTTATGATGACATGATGAGTAAGACGTTTTCCCAAGACAGGCAGAATGAGTTTGAAATGTCACTAGTTGGTGAATTGACATTCTTTTTGGGACTTCATATATCCTAGTGGGATGAAGGCATTTTCATTTCCCAAACCAAGTACATTAAAGAAATGTTGAAGAAGTTTGTAATGGAATATTGCAAATCAGTAAGTACTCCTATGGCGACCTTTTGCAAATTGAGCAAAGACGATGAATCTAAGGAAGCGGATCAAAGACTCTATAGATTGATGATTGGAATCCTACTCTATGTGACAACCTCAATACCAAATGTAATGCAAGAAGTTGGACAGGTTGCAAGATTTCAAGAAACACCAAAGGAAACTCATGTTCTGGCAATAAAGAGGATCTTCATATATCTTAAAGGAAAAACAAAGTTCAAATTGTGGTACCCAAAGGGAATGCGCTGACTATGGTTTCCTACGTAGATGCAGATTGGGAGACAAGCATTAATGATCGAAGAAGTACTAGTGGAGAATCTTTTTATTTGGGTGATTGTATGGTATATTGGCTAAGTAAGAAGTCGTCTTCAATATCATTATTTACAACAAAAGAAAAATATATTGCAGTAGTAGCATGTTGTACTCGGGTTCTCTAGATGAAGAAAACCCTGCAAGATATACAAGTGAAGTATGATGAGCCTATTTCGATATTTTGTGACAATACTAGTGCTACAAGTATCTCGAAGAATCCAATGATGCATTCCAAGACCAAACATATTTCGATCAAGTTTCACTTTTTGCGTGAACAAGTTACATAAAAGAATATCAAATTAGAGTACATTGGGATAAAGGAACAAATTAGATGTTATCTTACACTTGTTGAACATGATGTGAGCTGGGTTGGTCTGAAATGATACACTTCAGGTTTTCTTCATGAGTAAAGGTATGTCTTTTATGTGTTTTTTTAAGGGCTTGTATCATGGATGGATTGACAGATACTTAAGGCATGTCTTGGAGACCTTTTGGTACATGGTGGCATATGGTTGAGGTTCATGTCTTGGTGATATTGATACATTCTTGAGACATATCCTTGGTACTTGGTTTATGGTTGTTATGGTTCATTATTAGAGGCACATATTTGTGATATTTACATATGTATGAGACACATCATTGAGGTTATGGTACTTGCTTTTGGCATATCTTGTGGTACATGGTTTATGCCATGTTTGAGACATATCATGATTGATATGGTATATGGTTAAGGTACATATTTTGGCATATGGTATCTACTTTGGATACTTGATGTTGGGCATACATGTTGATGTATGGTCTATGTGATTGGATCTGGTTGATAATGATGATATATTGGTATTAGTGATAGTGATAGATACAATGACAATGACAATGATAGATTCAATGACAAATACAGTGATAGTGACAATAACAAACACAATGATAGTTTGATTATCAATATCAGTGGTAGTGATAGGTTGAGTCTACATTTATATTTCAGGGAGGCATAATGAGTTAAGGAAAGGGGGTCATAGCCTCCTTTCAGTTGGAGCCGAAGAACCTATGGGGTTGGAGGTTCCTTCCAATTGTAGTTCGATAATTCAGGGAGTTGTAGCTTCCTTCAGGTTGGAGCCTATAAACAGGGGGTTGGATCCTCCTTCTAGTTAGTGTTGGAGAATTTGGAAGTTGGTGCTTCTTATGAATGCAATCTTTGATACATATAAGAAATCATTCTCTGGTTTTCTCCCATTTGGGTTTCCACATAAAATATATTATGCACCGTGTATGATGTGATATATTGTTGAATGGCATTGTTTATGGTTATATGTTAAGTGATAACTGTGGATGAATTGATGCATACATATTCTATTTAAAAGTGGTAATAAATTGCATAATACTAATTCACCCCCGCCTCTCAGTATTCCAACAAAACTGTGACAGTTATAGCTCATCAGTTAAGGAGGCAAAAATCACTCTACAATATGATTTTCAACCAAGAAGACTGTGATAATTAATTGAAGGGATTTAGCATTTTGAATCTTTTACTTTTTGTTTTTAGATGCAAAAGTATTTTTTTGAGAGTTTGCTCTTAAACTGAGTCTTGTTGCAAAGATGTTTCATTCTTTTGAAACAATTTCCTTTTGTGACCTAACTGTCCACATTTGAAGCTATGAACATTTGAAGAATTGGTTTCCCTTTTTAAAAGTTAGCTTACAAAAGTCATTTGCAACATTGCTTGAAAGTTTTCCTTCATGTAATTAAATTGATTTTAAAACTAGTTCCCTCACATACAATGATTTTGCCTTGCAAGTTTATGAACTTGTATTGACATAATAAGTGTCCTATTTATGAAAATAAATTGAGATGATGTTTTTGGTGCCGTTTTCAAGGAGGAAATAAAGGAATTCGTTTTGAAATATTTTAGTTTTCATTAAAAAATATAAAAAATATAAAAAGGATTTTTGTTTGTCCACACATTTAAGACCAGGAGGAGAGAAGAAGGTAAGACAGAAGGTAAGAACCTGTGCAACCACTTTTGTGAGTCTTCACGAGACTTGATGAATGTTCTATATGAATTTCACCATTTCATGAAGCTCACAAACAATCTCCAAGTGGATGATCTCGATTTAGTTAAGCGTAACTATCCAAACCTTGGACATATTACAGGAAATAATTCTAGTAATAAAACCTAAAATTCTGGAAATTAAATGAATAAATGACCCTTAGTAACATTTTACTAATCAAAATTAGAAATTTGAGATTAAAGACAAATTATTACCTCAAATATGCTTATTATGCCATTAATCTTGTAGAAGTTGGAAAAAAGGAGGATTTTAAGAAAAAATAGAAGGAAAATAAGCTTAGTTGGAAGGGGTGAAAAGTGTCAAAATTTAGATCCAACATTTCCCCCACACAAAGGGTTATGCATGTCCTCATGCAATTGTTTTTAGGAAAGCATATATATTGCTGGTCAAAATTGATCAAAATTGTTCAAATTGCTTCCTTAAACATTTCATGCTACATCAATGAGGGGATTCAAATTGGATGATGAAGGAACCCATCCCTTTGATTTTTGCATCTTGATCTTGGTTTTTAATCTTATGTTCCGATTCTTGTTTTTTGGTTTTGGTCATACCACTTCCTTGCATATTTCCTCAGTAATTTATGCTTGCTTTTTAATTGTTGATATTTTTCTCTCATTTTGGCACAATGTTTCGTAATCAATTCATTCTCTGATTTTATGCTTCTATTTAAAAATTCCAATTATTTAATGGTTCTTTTCAATTTACTGATTATTTTTCTCTTCTTTTATAATTTGGAAGTTAAATAAAAGATAGTTGGTGCTATAGGGGTTACTTGAGCTTCATATACCTGATGTTATTCAAAATGTTGCTGCTCAAAATTAGCATCTTTACTGAGTGAAGGATAAATAGTTGAACTACTAGTTCTTGGCTTCTTGGGTAACCCTTGGAAGAGAGAAACTCTCTCCACCTATTCTCCAGGACTTGGTGCCAGTTCCTCTTGTATTTCCTTGCATTTTTTGGTCATCCCTCTAGTGACTTTGCGTTGAGCTAGTGGGATTCCTTTAGAACTTGACCCATTGAATTTATTTGGTGGTTTCGAATATATTATATCTGTACGTGAATTCAAGACCTCATCTTTTTGTAATATTTCATCGCTCTGGAAACCCTCCTAGTTTCCAATATTGGGTATTTTAGGATTTCCAGTAATTGGTGTCCCTTCTTTAGGATTTCCAGTAATTGTTGTTTCTTGAAAACTATTTCTTATTAGAAATATTTCCCAAGTTTGATTCTATTTTTTAAACTCTTTTATAAATACCAATTTGATTAATGCATGGTGATAGAGGCTTCTTTTTATCTTTCTAGTGTTTTTCAGTATTCCTGTTTCCATTTTGGTGAGGATTTTCAATAGAAAGAAAGGCATATTGATTTTCATGTTTTTCTTCAGGTGATATAAAAGACGAGTATGATATATAAATATGACATTGTACCTTCCTTCATAGGTTAATAATTTATGTAGGAAAAATGCAATGTCCTTCCAAGGATGAATTAACCATGTGCACATAACTCATGTGCTCCAGTCGAGGTTCTTTCATGCTCTGTTTAAAAACATAGTCCATTCCTTTCCCTTTAACCTTTGATTTTTGAACCACTGAACACCCTCTTGCTGTAACCTTGTCACTATTGCCAGAGACGCTTATGATATGACTATCGTCAAATCTCTTACTCAAAAATTTTCTCCATAAAATGTCTCAGCAAATGCCCTTCTCACTCTGTCATTATGCCCATGGAATCATTCAAACAACTGTAACCAACCTACTTTGTAGAATATTATCCTTCATTCTAGGTAATTTTATAACAATCCAATCCCCATCGGCTCATAGTGAATGACAATTGGAACTGGCATCACTATAGCACTCTGTGTAGGTGAGACAATTGGGACAACAATTTGACACTATTGAGGGAATTCAAAATGAAATGGGGGAATTGGTTAACATTTAAATGACATGCAATTAAAGTCATGGTGGTCAGGGTATGGTATCATAACAAAATTCGACAGTCAATTCATCATCATAGGTTATTTTAAAAATTATTCCCTTTTATGTCATGGTTTAATTGAGTTATCATATCGGTGAAGGTAATTTATATAAAATCACATGGATAAGTAACAATCATGAAAATTAATGGTTATAAGTTAGCAGTTCATGGAGATAAAACATTAGGATAAATGGTAACTGAATATATTAGGAAACTATTTAAGGACATGAATAATTTAATGTCAAAAGAATATTAGGATTAGTTGAAAACTAATGGCACAAGAATATATAAGTTATCTCTTAGTATTTCCATGATTTTGATAAGTAAAAATGTATCAAAAGACCAAATTACCTCATATATACACCAAACCTTTTAATTCATGTAATTGATTGTTGGATTTCTAAGATGGCACCTTCAATATTTGATTCCTGAACTTGGAGTGATATTGGAATTATGAGTTTGTAACTTGGTTTATTAATAAATTATATGAATGCTATGAATGTTGGCATGTTTTACAGGCAGCGTATGCTTGTCATTGATGGCAAGTACAACAACGATGATGGCTTGAGTACAACAATGATGATCAGTAGCGCAGTGATAATCGGGGAAGAGCAACAACTGTGATCGTTGGAGATCAACAATTCAGAATTCCTGATGGCTGTCAGATCTCAATGTAGACAAGAAGAGTGCGTTGAAAAGGAGGATAGATCTCAGGCATTAAATCCAAATGCGGGATCTGACCATCATCGGATCAAGGAGAACCTGCATGTTCTTTAAAGTGCAAGGAGTAGCAGGCTCACAAAATCCCGAAAGAAGGAGGACCGTCCATCATTAGGGAGGACACGTGGGGAAAGATAGTCAGTTCGATGACTAGAGAGTCAAAGGAACGAGGTTCCCTAACCTCTCGAAATCGTTATATGTGGAGTTGTGACTTAATCTGAGCCGTCAGATCAAGGTTTGATCTGGATCGTTGATCCCAGTCCATTTCGGAGTTTCGCAGATCGAGAGTTGGAGATGTCAAAGAATAATAACCACAAGAATCCCGAAATCGCGATATGCGGAATCACGACTTAATCTGAGATGTCAGATCAAGGTTTGATCTGGACCGTTGATCCCAATCCATTTCGAAGTTTCACGGATCAAGAGTTGGAGATGTCAAAGAATAATGACCACAGGAATCCCGAAATCGCGACTTAATCGCAACCGTCAAATCAAGATGTGATCTAGACCATTGATCCCAGTCCATTTCGGAGTTTCGAGGATCGAGAGTTGGAGATGTCAAAGAATAATGACCACAGGAATCTTGAAATCACGATATTCGAAATCGCAACTTAATCACAACCATCAGATCAAGATGTGATCTGGACTGTTGATCCAACCCATTTCGGAGTTTCGTGGATCGAGACTTTGAGGTGACAAGAACACTGAACATCAAGAATGTCGAAATCACAAAATGCGAAATCGCGAAATGATCTGAGCCGTCAGATCAAGTGTTGATCAAGACCATTGATCCCACGCCATTTCGGGGTTTCGGGGATCGCAACTTGGAGAGTCGAGATGCCTCATCTCTAGGATCACGAAATGAGAAATTGAGAAATGATCTGAGCTGTCAAATCAAGTGTTGATCGGGACCGTTGATCCCATGCCATTTCGGGGTTTCAGGGATCGCGACTTGGAGAGTCGAGATGCCTCATCTCCAGATTCACAAAATGTGAAATCGTGAAAGCGCCTTATGCATAAGGCTGTGGTCACAACCCTGGGTCACATCAGCGAGAGATGGAGGAAAGAGCTAGAGAAACCAAGCTCCTTTTCAGGGATCGCGACTGGGAATGTCAAGACACATGGTCACACGAATGCCGAACTGCCGAAAGCCAAAATGAATGCAAGATCCCTTGGAATCAATCCAACGGTGCAGGTGAATTTGAACAATATTGGAGGGCTACTGTGGCACGTCGCAGTATAACTGCTAGAAACCATTGATGGTATTTGCCAGAGAATTCGAAGAGACCTCTGTGTGATCGCCAGAGGAGATGAAGAGTCTCTAAGCTTCATCCAATGAAGCAAGACGATTTTTAGGGAGATTGATAGATGGATGAGCGTTGAAGTCTATAACTGAAACAGAAGGCATAAGCTCGAATTTGCCAGAGAAGACGAGGAGTCTCAACTGCTAGAGAGGCTGAGGAATCTTAGCAGAACACCCAGTGATGTTGAACGCATGGCAGGAACCACTAGAGAAGCTAAAGAGTTGCGATGATCAAGAAAAGCACTCGAGATGTTCAGGAAAAGCACTCGAGATGTTCAGGAGATTTGGCGTGGTGTGAGCATGAAGAGGCATGGAAAATATTGCATGCACAAGGAGCACATGGACTATAAGAATGTGGAACAAAGAAGAGATGGGTTGTTGTCATGAGGAAGGATTCAAGTGTGAGCAAAGAGGTAGAGCGCAGGGGTAGAAATGCACAGTAGACGAAGGTTGCATTGAAGGGATATGGTGCAGAGAGTATAAAAGGCAGAAGAATAGAAAGTGCTAGGGGTGTGCAGAAGACACTGATGTAGACAGAGCAAAGTAGTGTAACAGACCAACGAAAAGGGTGGTAAGCCATTGAATAAATTTATATCACTGTAATAAGTTTTAGTAACAAGGAATTTATATAATAAGGTGGTTGGGAGGTGCTAGGGAGGCCTGGTGTCCTCAAAGGTCAAGTGGGTGCTTGAATGTAGGGAGTTGGTGCTTCCTTCTAGTTGGTGCTGGAGAAACTAGGGAGTTGGTGCTTCCTTCTAGTTGGTTCTAGAGAAACTAGGGAGTTGGTTCTTCCTTCTAGTTGGTGCTAGAGAAACCAAGGGGTTGGTGCTTCCTTCTAGTGGGTGCTAGAGAAAATAGAGAGTTGGTGCTCTCAGCAAGTTGGAACTTGCAAAACCAGAGGCTGTAGCCTCACAATGAGTTGGTGCTCATATGTATGATAATGTAAAGAATGTAGATAATACTTATCATATAAAGAAAAAGAGGTTTTTACCCTATATGGGTTTCCTCGGAAATTATCTGTCTCTGTGTTTCTCATATATGTGACTGATTCTGAATGTGCCTTTGTTTATTTCTCTGCATTATTGTGATCATCTTTGAGTGCCTTGTAAATATTTTAAAAGAAGCATAATTGTTTAAGCACGGTAACAACTGATTCACCCCCCCCTCTCAGTT
>ML839796.1:72096-85333 GCA_009831015.1 Picea engelmannii | reverse complement strand
ATGGACCCCACAATGCCTCTCAATAACCCCTATACTCGCTATAACCTCCATCTGGCTACTCTGGTCATCATAACCCTCTGCACTGTGATGATGTCCCAAAGTGGGGACATTACATCTGCGCTCTCAACTAGTAGATCTTCTTTCTTCTTCCTCTCTTTCTCTCCCCTTCCTTCGCACCCAGCTGCAAGACTTGACCTTCACACACAGCTGAAGATCTTACAATACCAGAAGGCTCTCTCTCTTGGCACTTCTATCTCTCAATACAATAATATCTCACCACAACAATAGAGTTAGATCAACAACAATATCGTACCAACCCAACCCAGGTCCTTTAGACCTTTATTTATACATTATAATAGCTCACTGACAATCTTAGGTCGGAACCTAAGTGTCCAAAACCCTAGATACCAAAACCCTAGGTCAACTTGACCCTCTTTCCCCGAGCTTCGCCACCCTGTCTTTCCTTTCTTCATGCGCGATGATAACGATGGCTTTTCTCGCTTGCTGAGCTGTCCTGAATCCATCTTCCTTGCTTATATTCCATCCTCGATCCTCTTGTCCAACAACTTGATTTTCCATACTTCGCTCCACCTTTTCTGCTCTTTTTCTCACTTCGACCCAGTGACAGTTACTGTGTCTTCCGCGAAGTTCAATTTTCACCTTTTCTTCCTTGTTCGTTGCTTCCTTCCATAACCAAGGGCCAAAATTTCCTCATCCTACAGTGCTAATCTAAGGGAAGTCATATCAAGTTCCATAGGCATAATTGCTTCTTGGTCATATAACAATTGAAAAGTGATATGTCAGTACTAGTTTTGGTGGTAGTCTTATCTGCCTAAAGTTCATAGATGATGAGTGTGTGCCACTAGCGAGGTTTTTCATTTATAATATTATCTATAATCTTAATCATATTTTTATTAGTAGACTCAAATTTCTCATTTCCTTGCAGATAGTAAGTGGATGAAGTAGAATTCTTCACTCCAAATTTGTTAAGAAATTAAGTAAATTTTGCATAAACAAAAGTTTATCCATTATCATAAATGATTTCTATTGGAAGACCAAAACGAGAGAATATATTAGATTCCAAGAAAGTGATAACATGTTCATCGTGTGCATGTATGAGTGGAGACAACTCCAGTCCACTTGGTAAAGTAATATGTTGTTGTAAAAATGAAAATATGTTATGTGGAGGATTGAGGATTAATGGGACCAATGAAATCTAACCCCCACTTTGAGAAAGGAAAATCAGGGATAATTGGTTTTAAAGACATGGAAGAAAAAATTTCTCTTCCTGCAAATGTTTGACATTCATTACATGCCTGTGTAAATTTTTAAGAGTCTTTAACAATTGAAGGCCAATAATTTATGATTCTTAAAATTTTGAAAGTAGTGGATTTTGCAAAAAAATGACCACCAATATGAATGCCTAAATATGTTGATCCATGAATTTGTTTCGAAATGTTTTGGGCTACTATATGGTCTACACAACGTAACAAAAATCCACCAACAATTTTTCAAAAAACTGAAGATCCTATGATCAGATATTTAGACGCTTCAAAATGAATCCTCCTACGTTGATATTTCTCAATATTTTTAGGACATTTATGAAATTGTAAATAATAAATAATGTCCTTTTATCAAGGATGTTCTGCTAATTCAATATTTTCAATTTCAACAAGAAAATGTGCAGACAAAGCATCCTCATTATTTTCAGAAGATACTCATGGTTTAGGATGTTGAGCCAGGTGTAAGGCTAGATATTGTCCCTTGATTATATGAGAAGTTGTTATCGTGAAGTCACGTTCTTGAATTTTGGGAAGACAATGTGCAAATTTTCCTGAAAGATGAGTCCGAGAAAGGAAAAACTTGATAACAAACAAAGGGACTTTTACCTATGTGTGCTTGGCTAGGATATAATGGAGAAATTTCCCTATATAGTTAACAAGAGAATATGTATGTTTTTCAATCAAAGTATATTTAAATTCATCGTCTGACAAACTTTGATCATCTTTTTTTAAAAAGGATGGCAAATATCGCCTCCTCAGTACCATTAATATAGATAATAACATCTTTTTCAAAATTTGGTTTCACCAAAACCGGTGCAGAATTGATAGCTTTCTTGGCTTATACAAAATATTTTTCAGTGTCATCGTTCCATGAGAATGACCAATATTTCTTAAGCATATAATGAATTGGATTTACCATTCTTGCAAAATCATGAATAAATATTCTAACAAAATTGATTTTACCCATGAATGATTGAATCTCCTTTTTAGAAGTAGGGATTGAATATTTTGAATGGAAATAACCCTCTTGAGATCAATACTAATTCCTGGATTAGAAACTATATGACCAAGAAGTTTACCTTGTGTGACACCAAATATTGATTTTGTAGGATTTGATGACATTGCAAACTTTTTGCATCACAAAAATACTTTTCTAAGATGATCAAAATGATCTTGTCAGTTTCTAGAATAAATAGTTAAATCATCAAGATAATCTTGGATAATATTACTGATAAGATCGTTAAAGGATATTTGCATATCCCTCTGAAAAAAACACCTACATTTATTAAAACAAATGACATTATTTTGTATGCAAAGGTGCCCCAATGAGTAGTAAATGTGGTTTTATATTTATCTTCCCTCTTGATTCTGATCTGATTATAACCTGAAAAACCATCAAGAAGGGACAACATTTGTGACCCTACCACTTGTTGCAAAATTAATTCCATGTTTGGAAGAGGAAAATTGTTTTTTACACTTTCCCTATCTTCAAGCTGATGTTTATAAGGAACATGTAAAATATTGTAATAATGCACCAAAGTGGCTTGATTATGAGGTCTGATTAAATCTGGGATTTGGTTTTACAATTTAGTGAAACATAAATTGAAATATTTGATAGTTTCACCCTTGTTATAAACAATATTATTATAATATTTAAGCTTATATGTTGGACTTTGTGGTTGTCCATATGTAGATTTGAACCAATAAGACAATTCAACACAAGTAGAGAAAATTTTTGGTGGTAATTCAAAAAAACAAGTTGCATCTTTTCCCTCTAAAGAATTGACAAATAGATGCATACAAACATCATTATAATTCCCCCTTATATTATGACAAGCATTAGAAAAGGCAATGAGATTTTGATTTCCTGATACAATGCCATTTCTAGAAAATTTGGGCAAATGGTCTTTGAATTTAGGAAAGGGAGTTGTATCTAGGGCTAAATTTAGAGGAGAAGATACATGCCACAGTGTCACATCCAAATCTTCTTCAAATTTGAACAAACCAAACTGTTTAATTACTTTGGCTGGATTTGTAGTAGAGACAACATGATTATAATGGTTGTACATACTTCTGATTAAGGAAGATGTTGAAGCTTGTGATGATGTAGAAACACCATCGGATGAAGTCATTGTAAGTTTCCAAGGAGGGAACGAGACATAAATACCAATTATTTCAGAAGAAGAATCTGGAAAAGATATTCTAAGTTTAGATTGAAAATTATCAACAATTTCCTTTTTCCTTCCTATTTCTAGGAGAGGATCAAATTCAGGGGATTGACCTCTTAAACATCTAAAATGACATGAAACAATCGACATAAGACAAAAAATCATTGAGGATTTTTGTTTTGAGCTTTCCTATGAAGGGATTCTCTTTGGTATTGAATTTAAATGTCTCTAGCTATGGCTTCCCAATAACGCTCAAGCTCTTCCCGAGTACATGCAGTTTCAAGAATAAAGTAAAAAAGACAAGAAATGGTATTTCTTTGATCATAAAATATTAAACCAGGTTTTTTCTGGGTAGGAAAGTCATTAATAAAATACAAAATATACAAAAGAAAAAAAAACTAGAGAGTAACAAGATTACTCCCCAGTATGGTTGCCAAACAAATGTTGAGGCGGAGAATGGAAATTCCTCCCTCAAGCATTTTCTAATCTTACTGGGCTAAGGTAAGATAGATGGGAATGTTACCCTAGGTTTATAGCCTTGAAAATATATCAATTATCCTCAAGAAATATGTTCTTGGACCTGCTATTATTTTAAAGTGTTGTGTTTTATCTTAAAAAAAATAAAAAATAAATATTTGCAAATGATTACAAGAATTAAAATGAAAGAAGTAAAGAACATACAATCTGAAAATCAGAAATACACAAGTCTCAATTGAGAAAACCCATATTTTATTAATAAAATATTTTCTCAGTTACAACAAGAATGTCTCTTTTCAAACCCCTATGAGGTTGAGGACCAAGATCAGACTTAGAAGTCTAAGAAGGAATTCGACATCATACATAGACAACTGGTGTCTGAAAGAAAATGACCAAGACTGTATACATTGGATCAACCAAGTCACAAGCCCACCAAGTCTTGACTCTACAAAATAATCTTAATCAGACCTAAAAATTAATTCAAAAATTATAATAAAACTACATAGACTATCAAGAGAATTGAATGAACTTCTAAAGCATGTCAAATATCAATGCTTTCTAGTCCTTTCTTATTTACCACTTTTAGAAATATTCTGCTATCAACAAGAGGATTAAGCCTTTTTAATAATCTTAGAAAATGATAAGATGTAATTCAGAAAGATCAATATTCAAAACAAGATCAAACATTATCATAAGTGTTTCTCTCTAATTCCTCATCTTGTCTTTGTCATTCAGTTCTTCCTTTCATTCTCTAAAAGGTAGTTCTTCAAGTAGTTGAAGTAATTTTAGTTACTAAAGTTAAATAACTTTAGTTAACAAATAGACAAATAAATTTATTGATAAGGATAATAATAAATAAATAATAACTAAATAGGTGGGGTCCCCCTCTATATGTGCATTTTATCTCAATAATTGAAATGTAGATTTTCCTTGTTGCTCTATCATATATTCAATGAAATATAAAATCAACATCATAAGAATATCATAAGCATGCATTAAAAACACTATGGCATAATTCCACTTGTATCTCCCATAAAAATAACATGATATTTTAAAAGTTTCAAAAATAAATATCATGGTTATGCCATATGTACTTAAAAGTGTCATAGTCAAAATCTGTCTAAACATCATTAAAACAATTCAAGAAACTTCTTCCTAAAAAAATCATCTCTTTCTTTAATAAAGTATTCATATTGGGACTTCTTCTCTTCTAGCTGGGAAATTTTAGGGTGCTCTTCATGTAAACTTATCTTCCCACTGCCTGCTGATTTAATCCTTGAATGAGCATAGGAAGAATATTTTCCCATGATGGTGGAAGTAACGTGTTGCTTACCTTTGTATTTTTCAAGGTTATCCTAGGTAGGAGAGATCTGCTAGGGTTGCGGTCCTCTGCTTCTAATTTTTTGTGTCCATGGCGACAACTAGATAAGGGAGCACAAATCCCTCCTATAGTCAAATTCTTGTAGGGTAAAGATCTGTCCCTCGAGGGCCGACCTCCTCTATACCACACAAGCAACACGATTCTATGGAAAAACGCAACTCTGACAAGTGAACAAAATCAATTTCGAGTATACATGCAAATGGCAGATGGCTCAAGCACTCCAACCAATATACCCAACACCAACACCACAAGATGCCTCCCCAAAGCGAAGGAGAATATGAAATTTGAGATAAAAATAGAAAAAATTGGAGGGTATATTCAATTTATGCCGGAGCATGTTGTCATAGGAAAATTCCTAGGAATTTGGCCGACTGAGAAAGCTCTAACATGGTGGATTAACACCACTTGGAAACCAAAAGGCCGGATCGATTTGAAGCTTGGATCCAAAGGTTTCGTCACAACAATCTGCACCAACTTGGAAGACCATGATAGAATCTTTGAAAACAAATCATATTTCTTCAACTCTGTGGGACTCCACATCAGACCCTAGACATAATGATTTTCACCTGAAAAGGAAGACTTCTTAGCTACATATGTCTAGATCCGGTTCTATTCTATTCCCCAGGAATTCTAGGATAAATAAATTTTTGAAGGCATTGGAAACACTCTGGGAAGGTTTGTTAAAACCTTTGAAATCACCAAAACATATTGATACACAACATATGCACACATGTGTGTCTATATGAATCTCACCAAGCCATTTCCATATGTAATCAATATCTACTATCAAGACAATGAACAGGTTGAGACTCTAGACTATGAACACATTCCATTCTGACGTAGGCGATGTCATGAACATGACCATCTCTTCAGATATTTCCCCCTCAATTCCAAAAACAAAGCCATCTCTACAAACCCACATAGAAATGAGGAAGGATTTGAGAGAGTGCGTACCAGGGAAAAATATCGACCCAACCACAACTCCCAAGCAGAAAAAAGGCTTCAAACCGAAAAACCCCTTTGGATCCCTCTCACAAGAACCAGAGGAAAACCCTCCTCAATAGCAGTCAGATCCGAAGGCCGAGCACATCCACGAAGAGGAGGAAAAAATGAAAGACACAATTAAAAGTCACAATACAATGACGAAGGACCCATATACTCATCTTGATGAAAAAATGGAGCCACGGGAGGAACCTCCCGACTCAGACGAAGGAGAAGAATTGGATCTGGGCGATCTCAATCTCCACTCAATCACAATGTCATGCAAGCAACACAATCCAGGTTCGATCCTAGAGAAATGGGTGCAACTCCTCAAAGAATCTCTTGTCCACAATAAGATATTCCATGAAACAACATCCTAAGGTAATACACAAAACTCTCATGCAATCTCTTCCTTAGGAATCAAACCATCTTCATCCTTGCCGAAACATATTCCAAGAGAGGAAAAAAGAAAAAAAGGGTGAAGATCTAATAAACAACTTCTCAAAAATCTTGGAGAATACCCAGTGAACTTAGGGCGCATAGCCCTAATGACTGAAAAATACTTTCCAACCCCCCCACCTTCCTCATGAAAGTCATCTCTTGGAACGTAAGAGGCCTAAATGACAAAACCAAAAACATAATGCTTCAACAAAAAATAGTTGAGGAAAAACATTATGTCATTATGATTCAAGAAACTAAATTTCCCCACTCTTTATTTCTCTTCCTAGATCATCGTCTTTGGACAAGACCTGAGGAAATGACCATTGATGCTTTTGGAGCAACAAGAGGCCTTTCTCTTCTATGGAATCCAAACATTATCTCTCTATCTCACTTCTTCTCCACCAAGCACATGCTCTCAACCAAATTTCAGCTAATTGGATCCTCTTTCGTCGATTTCCTTACCAATGTCTATGGTCCCCAATTGAATCCTGATAAATAGGTTTTCCTTGATTCCCTCTTCTCACTGCAAATCATTATCTTTGACCACCACTAGATCCTTGGAGGCAATTTCAACCTCATCACCTCCCTCTCGGAAAAAAAAAGCAGGCCTCCATCGAATTGATCAAGAATCCTTTCAGTTTTCAAACACTATTAACTCCCGCAATCTCATTGACATCTAGACCTCCAATGGGATCTACACTTCAAAAAAAAAAAGGAGAGGTACACACCAATTTGCTTCTCGTCTTGATCGCTTTCTCATTTCGGATTCCATCTTCCTCAATAACCTTCACCCTTCAACCAACATTCTCCTCTTCTTTATCTCTGATCATTGGCCCATTCAACTTCACTTAGATCTCCAGGGCATCCCTTGCAACCGCCCCTTCCGATTTGAAATCTTTTGGCTTACTGACCCCTCTTTCCTAGACACTTTTAAAACCTGGTGGCTCTCCTTCAACGTCCCTTCTTGATCCCCTATGCACTGCTTCTAGCTTAAGATTAAATTCATCAAGCAACAACTTGAAATCTGGAACAAGAACACTTTTGTAAACATCTTGCAGGAAAAGCATAATGTAATCAAAGAAACAGAGTGACTTCAACAGAGCGTTATAAATAATGGTAGAACTGATTCTCTCACTCAAGAGGAACAAAACATCTAATTCCAAATAAATGAAAGAGACTGCTAAGACAAAATCTTATGGAAACAAAAGTCTAGAATCATGTGGCTTAAGGAAGAGAAAAGTAATACTAAATTCTTCCACAGGTCCATGGTGTAGCGCAGACATCATAATCACATCAGCTCATCAATAATACCTAGGTTCAATGCCTAATTGATCATCACGATATGGAAAAAGAGCTCGTCACCCACTTTCAAACTCTCCTTTCAGAACCCCAACAAAACTGAAACTTTGTTATCCATAAAATTTTGCAGCACATCCCAACCCTTGTCAGTGATGATCAAAATGTTTCCCTCATGTGACCCATCACTCCAGAGGAAGTCGAACAAGTGGTTTTCGAAATTCCTAAAAACAAATCCCATGTACCTGATGGTTTTACAACAAACTTCTACCAAGCTTGTTGGCCCATCATTCATAGGGATGTTTGGGAGGTTGTAGAGGACTCTTGTCTACACTCCAACATCCTCCCAACCCTCAACGCAACCTTTCTAACTCTCATCCCCAAACAAGATAAGGTGGAGGATCCAAATAAATTCCATCCTATCTCCCTTTGCAATTTCATTCTCAAAATCATAACCAAAACTATAGCCAATAAAATCAAACCCCTTCTCCCCTATCTTATCTCTCCAGAACAAACGGGCTATGTGGAAGGACATCAAATCATGGATGGCATAATTCTAGCTCATTAAGTCATCCATTCTCTCAAAACTTCCAAAACTTCAGGAATGCTTCTTAATCTCAACCTTACAAAATCCTTCGACAAGCTTAATTGGAATTACATATTTCTCACCCTTCAAGCCTTCAAATTCTCACCTACTTGGATCTATTGGGTCCTTTACATAACCTCTTCAGATTTCTTCCATACTAGTCAATATCTCCCCCTCCTAGCCCTTCTCACCCTCTTGTGGAATCAGACAGGGTGATCCCCTTTCCCCTTTCCTATTTATCCTTATGGTTGAAGGGTTGGGAAGAGATATTAAATCATCAGTGGCCAACAAAAAAATTTAGGGCCTTCACCTACACAAAGATGATCAATCTTTTTCTCACTAAAATTTTTTTGATGACACTCTGCTCATGGCCCAACCCACAGTGCAAGAGGCCAAATCCATCCAACAAATCCTCAAAAACTTTGGTCAAGCCTCTGGTATGGACCTCAATACCACTAAATCCAAAATATTATTCTTTCATACCCCTTCAACCATTCAGATGCACATCACTCGAACCCTGGGCTTCCAAAAAATTGAACTTCCCTCTAAATATCTTGGTGCTCCCCTAACTTCCAACAATCTCAATATTTCTTAATGGGAGGAGCTACTTTCCAAGCTCAATAAAAATCGAACAACTGGTCCTTTAGAGTCCTCAATACTTTGGGTAGAATCGTGCTTCTTAAATATGTCCTTCATGCCATGTCTCTTTACCTTTTCTCTGCACTTGCAGCCCCCAAATCCATCCTCAAATCCATTTGAAACCTACATCACTCTTTTATTTTGGGAGGAGTAAAGAAAGAAAAAAAAGTGGGAATTAGTCGCTTGGAATACTCTTTTCCTTCTGAAGGTCAATGGAGGACTGGGACTCAGAGATCAAGAAATCCTCAGCTCTATGCTTGGGGCCAAAACCTGGTGGAGATTCTTGGTGGCCAAAAATACCCAATGGGCACGCCTCTGGCACAAGAAATATTTCCCAAATATGGATCATGTTAAGAACCAAATATCAAAATAGCATAAAAAACCTCAGAATAAGTACTCAACACCTTGACAAAGAGATAATTTCAGATAATAACCCTCTTCGAGGGGGAAACCTCTTTATACACCAAATAAATTTGCCAATACAAGATGATTCCAAATGAAAAGGTCTCCTTGGTATATATAGGAGGCTAGGAGGTACACTTACAACTAATGGACCCAAGTCGACATAAATAAAATAACAATATTAATGTAATATGCCCCAATTAAGGGGTAATGTGCCACTATTTAGGGATTAACATGGCCCTCCCCTTTAGACAAGTGTTATTCGCAATGCTTGAGTAATTATGGATGCTTCTGTATAATAGACTCGTCTTCCCAAGTGGAATCTTCAGCAGGTAGTTTCCTCCACTTAATGAGATACTCTGAAATGGATATATTCCTCAGCTAGCGAATTCTTCTGTCAGTGATAGCTTTAGGCTCTAATATGATTTTTCCTTCCTCGTAAAGTTCTGAAAATATAGTTTGAACTGGGATCTTGTCACCTATAACCTTATTTAAGTATGAAACATGGAAAATTGGGTGTACTCGTGAATATGCAGGAAAATCCAATTTGTATGCCATAGTACCAATCTTTTGCAACACCTTATAAGGGTCATAGTACTTTGGTGATAATTTATTATCCTTATTAGCTTGCTTGAGGGACATATGTTTGTATGGTTTAAGCCTTAAAAATACCCAATCCCCTACTTCAAAAAATCATTCACTACAATGTTGATATGCTTGTTGTTTCATGTGATTTTGTGCCATGGTCAGGTTGTCCTTTAAGAGTTGGAGAACTTGTTGTTGATGCTCAATGTGATCTTCCACTACTTGAACATCATATTTTTATTTTAGAGAAGAAGTTATGGAAGGTGGGTGATATCCATAGAGTGCCATAACTAGTGTAATTTTTGTTGTAGTATGAAAGGAAGTGTTATACCACCATTCTACCAAGGGTAACCACTTGAACCATTGTGTTTGTTTATCAGAGACAAAGCAATGAAGGTATCCTTTCAAATATTTGTTCACTATCTTGGTTCATCCATCAAATTGAGGATGATAAGATGAGCTATGAGCCAATTGAGTACCCATACAAGAAAATAATTATGTCCAAAAATGTCCAGTGAAGATGGGATCTCTGTCACTTACAATAATCTTAGGGCTTTCATGTATCTTTTGAATTGTCTCTGTGAATGTGGTGGAAAATGTACTGGATTTGAAAGGATGAGAGAGTGCACAAAAGTGTGTGTACTTGGTTTGTCTATCAACAATCGCCATGATGACACTCTTTCCTTTAGAATTCGGTAACCCTATGATGAAATCCATGGAAACCTCCTCCCGGTGCTGACTTGGGATGGCTAATGGTTGTTAAAGACCTGGGGTATTAATTCTTTCCAACTTATTTTGTTGGAAAGCCAAATTGCCACAAACCTTTGAACATCAGTTTTAAGGCCATCCCAAAAAAATTCTTTCTTGACCCTATGGTAGGTTTTCAAAAATCCTGAGTGCCCTCCTATCGAAGAGGTGAGCAATTCCAAGAGTACATTTTGTTTGAGTTGGGAGTTCTTACATAAATATAAGAAATATTTGTACCATAGTGAATCATTTTTCCATGTAAATGTATTTGATGCACTGTAATCCTGTTGCAACCTTTGAATGAGAGTCCACACGTTTTCATCATTCTTCCATTCATCCCTCGCTTCTATTTTCCAATCAGGTTGGATGATTGTGATAGCATAGAGAAAGGCCTCAACATATTCATCCTTTCTTGATAGTGCATCTGCCACAAATTTTTTCTTCCCTTTTTTGTATATGATTTCAAAATCATAACCCAACATCTTGGTCACCCATTTTCATTGTTCTTCTGAAGATAGTCTTTGTTCCAAGAAGTATTTAAGACTACCGTGATCTGTTTTGACCTTGAAGTGCCTACCTATTAGGTAAGGGTGCCATTGATTCAATGCATGTATTATTTCCATCATTTCCTTCTCACAAATGGGTTTGTGTAAGTCCTTTCCCTTGAGTATCCAACTTTCAAAAGCAAGGGGCCTTCCTTCTTGCATTAGAACAACACTAATGCCATATCTCGAGGCATCACATTCCACAATAAAGGTTTTTGTGAAGTCCACTGTGGTCAAGATAGGAGCTTTTCACATCGCCTCTTTAAGTTGTTCAAAAGCTTGAGTTTCCTCTGGAGTCCATGAAAATGCATCCTTCTTAGGTAATTCAGTTAAAGGTGATGTCATTCTTCCATATTTCCGAACAAACTTGTGGTAGTAACTTATCAAACCCAAAAATCCTCTAAGATTCTTCAATGTTTTGGGAATCGTCTAGTCCATCATGGGCTTAATATTGTTAGGGTATACCTTGACACCTTCATGAGATACAATATGACCCAAATACTCTACCTCCTTCACCCCAAATAAAACTTTGGATGGTTTGGCATATAGTTGTTTCTCCTTTAGTAGTTGTAGCACCTTGTCAACATGTCGAACATGATCCTCCCAAGACTAGCTATAGATTAGTATATCATCAAAAAATATTAATACAAATTTTCGAAGGAAGGGCTTGAAAATAGAATTCATCAACCCTTGGAATGTGGAAGGTGCATTCATAAGGCCAAAAGGCATGACCAAAAATTCATAATGGCCTTCATGAGTTCAGAATGTTGTTTTTGGGATATATGCTTCCTTCATTCTAATCTGATGATACCTTGAACAAAGATCCAACTTTGTGAAGTAGATTGCTCCATGTAATTCATCTAACAATTCATCAATAACGGGAATGGGAAACTTATCTTTAATAGTGATCTTGTTGAGCTCTCTATAATATGGACACATACGACGTGAACCCTCTTTCTTGAGTACCATTACCAACGGTGCATAGTAATAACTTTGGCTAGGTCTAATATTGCCAACCTCTAACATTTATTCAACCATATGCTCAATTTCACTCTTCTAGGCATAAGGGTATATGTAAGGCCTGATATTAGGAGGAACACTCCTAGGAATATTTTGGAATGCTTATCAATGATCCCTTGGAAATCTAGGGGAATAGATGGCTTAGATGTTTGAACATATAGTGAGCATAGTTGTATAATTACACCATGATGCCCCTTTTTTAATAAATTTTTTATTCCATTAGAGCTTATCACCTTATTGGGTTTCCCTATGATACCCCTTAACTCAATTTCCTTACCTTCCAATGAAAATTTCATTAAAAGTTCTTGAAAATTAAAAACCATTGTTTCCAATGATTGTAACCATTAGACTCCTTGTACGACATCAACGCGACCCATGGATATATAAATCATTGGAATATTCATTACATATTCCCCCATAGTAAGATTGATCTTATGGCATTTTCCTGAGCAATTGACAGTTCCTCCATTTTCAATCATTACTTGAAACTCTGGCGCTAGATAGATAACACAATTGAGAGCTTTGGCTAATTTACAGTGAACGAAATTATGAGTACTACCAGAATCAATTAGTACTATTACCTTTTTATTTTTTATATATCCTTGAATATTGAGGGTTTGAGGAGTGTTAATTCAAGCCAATGCATTACATGATATTGTGGGAGTAAAATATTTAGAAGAAATCTC
>ML839796.1:42715-72046 GCA_009831015.1 Picea engelmannii | reverse complement strand
ATGGACCCCACAATGCCTCTCAATAACCCCTATACTCGCTATAACCTCCATCTGGCTACTCTGGTCATCATAACCCTCTGCACTGTGATGATGTCCCAAAGTGGGGACATTACATCTGCGCTCTCAACTAGTAGATCTTCTTTCTTCTTCCTCTCTTTCTCTCCCCTTCCTTCGCACCCAGCTGCAAGACTTGACCTTCACACACAGCTGAAGATCTTACAATACCAGAAGGCTCTCTCTCTTGGCACTTCTATCTCTCAATACAATAATATCTCACCACAACAATAGAGTTAGATCAACAACAATATCGTACCAACCCAACCCAGGTCCTTTAGACCTTTATTTATACATTATAATAGCTCACTGACAATCTTAGGTCGGAACCTAAGTGTCCAAAACCCTAGATACCAAAACCCTAGGTCAACTTGACCCTCTTTCCCCGAGCTTCGCCACCCTGTCTTTCCTTTCTTCATGCGCGATGATAACGATGGCTTTTCTCGCTTGCTGAGCTGTCCTGAATCCATCTTCCTTGCTTATATTCCATCCTCGATCCTCTTGTCCAACAACTTGATTTTCCATACTTCGCTCCACCTTTTCTGCTCTTTTTCTCACTTCGACCCAGTGACAGTTACTGTGTCTTCCGCGAAGTTCAATTTTCACCTTTTCTTCCTTGTTCGTTGCTTCCTTCCATAACCAAGGGCCAAAATTTCCTCATCCTACAGTGCTAATCTAAGGGAAGTCATATCAAGTTCCATAGGCATAATTGCTTCTTGGTCATATAACAATTGAAAAGTGATATGTCAGTACTAGTTTTGGTGGTAGTCTTATCTGCCTAAAGTTCATAGATGATGAGTGTGTGCCACTAGCGAGGTTTTTCATTTATAATATTATCTATAATCTTAATCATATTTTTATTAGTAGACTCAAATTTCTCATTTCCTTGCAGATAGTAAGTGGATGAAGTAGAATTCTTCACTCCAAATTTGTTAAGAAATTAAGTAAATTTTGCATAAACAAAAGTTTATCCATTATCATAAATGATTTCTATTGGAAGACCAAAACGAGAGAATATATTAGATTCCAAGAAAGTGATAACATGTTCATCGTGTGCATGTATGAGTGGAGACAACTCCAGTCCACTTGGTAAAGTAATATGTTGTTGTAAAAATGAAAATATGTTATGTGGAGGATTGAGGATTAATGGGACCAATGAAATCTAACCCCCACTTTGAGAAAGGAAAATCAGGGATAATTGGTTTTAAAGACATGGAAGAAAAAATTTCTCTTCCTGCAAATGTTTGACATTCATTACATGCCTGTGTAAATTTTTAAGAGTCTTTAACAATTGAAGGCCAATAATTTATGATTCTTAAAATTTTGAAAGTAGTGGATTTTGCAAAAAAATGACCACCAATATGAATGCCTAAATATGTTGATCCATGAATTTGTTTCGAAATGTTTTGGGCTACTATATGGTCTACACAACGTAACAAAAATCCACCAACAATTTTTCAAAAAACTGAAGATCCTATGATCAGATATTTAGACGCTTCAAAATGAATCCTCCTACGTTGATATTTCTCAATATTTTTAGGACATTTATGAAATTGTAAATAATAAATAATGTCCTTTTATCAAGGATGTTCTGCTAATTCAATATTTTCAATTTCAACAAGAAAATGTGCAGACAAAGCATCCTCATTATTTTCAGAAGATACTCATGGTTTAGGATGTTGAGCCAGGTGTAAGGCTAGATATTGTCCCTTGATTATATGAGAAGTTGTTATCGTGAAGTCACGTTCTTGAATTTTGGGAAGACAATGTGCAAATTTTCCTGAAAGATGAGTCCGAGAAAGGAAAAACTTGATAACAAACAAAGGGACTTTTACCTATGTGTGCTTGGCTAGGATATAATGGAGAAATTTCCCTATATAGTTAACAAGAGAATATGTATGTTTTTCAATCAAAGTATATTTAAATTCATCGTCTGACAAACTTTGATCATCTTTTTTTAAAAAGGATGGCAAATATCGCCTCCTCAGTACCATTAATATAGATAATAACATCTTTTTCAAAATTTGGTTTCACCAAAACCGGTGCAGAATTGATAGCTTTCTTGGCTTATACAAAATATTTTTCAGTGTCATCGTTCCATGAGAATGACCAATATTTCTTAAGCATATAATGAATTGGATTTACCATTCTTGCAAAATCATGAATAAATATTCTAACAAAATTGATTTTACCCATGAATGATTGAATCTCCTTTTTAGAAGTAGGGATTGAATATTTTGAATGGAAATAACCCTCTTGAGATCAATACTAATTCCTGGATTAGAAACTATATGACCAAGAAGTTTACCTTGTGTGACACCAAATATTGATTTTGTAGGATTTGATGACATTGCAAACTTTTTGCATCACAAAAATACTTTTCTAAGATGATCAAAATGATCTTGTCAGTTTCTAGAATAAATAGTTAAATCATCAAGATAATCTTGGATAATATTACTGATAAGATCGTTAAAGGATATTTGCATATCCCTCTGAAAAAAACACCTACATTTATTAAAACAAATGACATTATTTTGTATGCAAAGGTGCCCCAATGAGTAGTAAATGTGGTTTTATATTTATCTTCCCTCTTGATTCTGATCTGATTATAACCTGAAAAACCATCAAGAAGGGACAACATTTGTGACCCTACCACTTGTTGCAAAATTAATTCCATGTTTGGAAGAGGAAAATTGTTTTTTACACTTTCCCTATCTTCAAGCTGATGTTTATAAGGAACATGTAAAATATTGTAATAATGCACCAAAGTGGCTTGATTATGAGGTCTGATTAAATCTGGGATTTGGTTTTACAATTTAGTGAAACATAAATTGAAATATTTGATAGTTTCACCCTTGTTATAAACAATATTATTATAATATTTAAGCTTATATGTTGGACTTTGTGGTTGTCCATATGTAGATTTGAACCAATAAGACAATTCAACACAAGTAGAGAAAATTTTTGGTGGTAATTCAAAAAAACAAGTTGCATCTTTTCCCTCTAAAGAATTGACAAATAGATGCATACAAACATCATTATAATTCCCCCTTATATTATGACAAGCATTAGAAAAGGCAATGAGATTTTGATTTCCTGATACAATGCCATTTCTAGAAAATTTGGGCAAATGGTCTTTGAATTTAGGAAAGGGAGTTGTATCTAGGGCTAAATTTAGAGGAGAAGATACATGCCACAGTGTCACATCCAAATCTTCTTCAAATTTGAACAAACCAAACTGTTTAATTACTTTGGCTGGATTTGTAGTAGAGACAACATGATTATAATGGTTGTACATACTTCTGATTAAGGAAGATGTTGAAGCTTGTGATGATGTAGAAACACCATCGGATGAAGTCATTGTAAGTTTCCAAGGAGGGAACGAGACATAAATACCAATTATTTCAGAAGAAGAATCTGGAAAAGATATTCTAAGTTTAGATTGAAAATTATCAACAATTTCCTTTTTCCTTCCTATTTCTAGGAGAGGATCAAATTCAGGGGATTGACCTCTTAAACATCTAAAATGACATGAAACAATCGACATAAGACAAAAAATCATTGAGGATTTTTGTTTTGAGCTTTCCTATGAAGGGATTCTCTTTGGTATTGAATTTAAATGTCTCTAGCTATGGCTTCCCAATAACGCTCAAGCTCTTCCCGAGTACATGCAGTTTCAAGAATAAAGTAAAAAAGACAAGAAATGGTATTTCTTTGATCATAAAATATTAAACCAGGTTTTTTCTGGGTAGGAAAGTCATTAATAAAATACAAAATATACAAAAGAAAAAAAAACTAGAGAGTAACAAGATTACTCCCCAGTATGGTTGCCAAACAAATGTTGAGGCGGAGAATGGAAATTCCTCCCTCAAGCATTTTCTAATCTTACTGGGCTAAGGTAAGATAGATGGGAATGTTACCCTAGGTTTATAGCCTTGAAAATATATCAATTATCCTCAAGAAATATGTTCTTGGACCTGCTATTATTTTAAAGTGTTGTGTTTTATCTTAAAAAAAATAAAAAATAAATATTTGCAAATGATTACAAGAATTAAAATGAAAGAAGTAAAGAACATACAATCTGAAAATCAGAAATACACAAGTCTCAATTGAGAAAACCCATATTTTATTAATAAAATATTTTCTCAGTTACAACAAGAATGTCTCTTTTCAAACCCCTATGAGGTTGAGGACCAAGATCAGACTTAGAAGTCTAAGAAGGAATTCGACATCATACATAGACAACTGGTGTCTGAAAGAAAATGACCAAGACTGTATACATTGGATCAACCAAGTCACAAGCCCACCAAGTCTTGACTCTACAAAATAATCTTAATCAGACCTAAAAATTAATTCAAAAATTATAATAAAACTACATAGACTATCAAGAGAATTGAATGAACTTCTAAAGCATGTCAAATATCAATGCTTTCTAGTCCTTTCTTATTTACCACTTTTAGAAATATTCTGCTATCAACAAGAGGATTAAGCCTTTTTAATAATCTTAGAAAATGATAAGATGTAATTCAGAAAGATCAATATTCAAAACAAGATCAAACATTATCATAAGTGTTTCTCTCTAATTCCTCATCTTGTCTTTGTCATTCAGTTCTTCCTTTCATTCTCTAAAAGGTAGTTCTTCAAGTAGTTGAAGTAATTTTAGTTACTAAAGTTAAATAACTTTAGTTAACAAATAGACAAATAAATTTATTGATAAGGATAATAATAAATAAATAATAACTAAATAGGTGGGGTCCCCCTCTATATGTGCATTTTATCTCAATAATTGAAATGTAGATTTTCCTTGTTGCTCTATCATATATTCAATGAAATATAAAATCAACATCATAAGAATATCATAAGCATGCATTAAAAACACTATGGCATAATTCCACTTGTATCTCCCATAAAAATAACATGATATTTTAAAAGTTTCAAAAATAAATATCATGGTTATGCCATATGTACTTAAAAGTGTCATAGTCAAAATCTGTCTAAACATCATTAAAACAATTCAAGAAACTTCTTCCTAAAAAAATCATCTCTTTCTTTAATAAAGTATTCATATTGGGACTTCTTCTCTTCTAGCTGGGAAATTTTAGGGTGCTCTTCATGTAAACTTATCTTCCCACTGCCTGCTGATTTAATCCTTGAATGAGCATAGGAAGAATATTTTCCCATGATGGTGGAAGTAACGTGTTGCTTACCTTTGTATTTTTCAAGGTTATCCTAGGTAGGAGAGATCTGCTAGGGTTGCGGTCCTCTGCTTCTAATTTTTTGTGTCCATGGCGACAACTAGATAAGGGAGCACAAATCCCTCCTATAGTCAAATTCTTGTAGGGTAAAGATCTGTCCCTCGAGGGCCGACCTCCTCTATACCACACAAGCAACACGATTCTATGGAAAAACGCAACTCTGACAAGTGAACAAAATCAATTTCGAGTATACATGCAAATGGCAGATGGCTCAAGCACTCCAACCAATATACCCAACACCAACACCACAAGATGCCTCCCCAAAGCGAAGGAGAATATGAAATTTGAGATAAAAATAGAAAAAATTGGAGGGTATATTCAATTTATGCCGGAGCATGTTGTCATAGGAAAATTCCTAGGAATTTGGCCGACTGAGAAAGCTCTAACATGGTGGATTAACACCACTTGGAAACCAAAAGGCCGGATCGATTTGAAGCTTGGATCCAAAGGTTTCGTCACAACAATCTGCACCAACTTGGAAGACCATGATAGAATCTTTGAAAACAAATCATATTTCTTCAACTCTGTGGGACTCCACATCAGACCCTAGACATAATGATTTTCACCTGAAAAGGAAGACTTCTTAGCTACATATGTCTAGATCCGGTTCTATTCTATTCCCCAGGAATTCTAGGATAAATAAATTTTTGAAGGCATTGGAAACACTCTGGGAAGGTTTGTTAAAACCTTTGAAATCACCAAAACATATTGATACACAACATATGCACACATGTGTGTCTATATGAATCTCACCAAGCCATTTCCATATGTAATCAATATCTACTATCAAGACAATGAACAGGTTGAGACTCTAGACTATGAACACATTCCATTCTGACGTAGGCGATGTCATGAACATGACCATCTCTTCAGATATTTCCCCCTCAATTCCAAAAACAAAGCCATCTCTACAAACCCACATAGAAATGAGGAAGGATTTGAGAGAGTGCGTACCAGGGAAAAATATCGACCCAACCACAACTCCCAAGCAGAAAAAAGGCTTCAAACCGAAAAACCCCTTTGGATCCCTCTCACAAGAACCAGAGGAAAACCCTCCTCAATAGCAGTCAGATCCGAAGGCCGAGCACATCCACGAAGAGGAGGAAAAAATGAAAGACACAATTAAAAGTCACAATACAATGACGAAGGACCCATATACTCATCTTGATGAAAAAATGGAGCCACGGGAGGAACCTCCCGACTCAGACGAAGGAGAAGAATTGGATCTGGGCGATCTCAATCTCCACTCAATCACAATGTCATGCAAGCAACACAATCCAGGTTCGATCCTAGAGAAATGGGTGCAACTCCTCAAAGAATCTCTTGTCCACAATAAGATATTCCATGAAACAACATCCTAAGGTAATACACAAAACTCTCATGCAATCTCTTCCTTAGGAATCAAACCATCTTCATCCTTGCCGAAACATATTCCAAGAGAGGAAAAAAGAAAAAAAGGGTGAAGATCTAATAAACAACTTCTCAAAAATCTTGGAGAATACCCAGTGAACTTAGGGCGCATAGCCCTAATGACTGAAAAATACTTTCCAACCCCCCCACCTTCCTCATGAAAGTCATCTCTTGGAACGTAAGAGGCCTAAATGACAAAACCAAAAACATAATGCTTCAACAAAAAATAGTTGAGGAAAAACATTATGTCATTATGATTCAAGAAACTAAATTTCCCCACTCTTTATTTCTCTTCCTAGATCATCGTCTTTGGACAAGACCTGAGGAAATGACCATTGATGCTTTTGGAGCAACAAGAGGCCTTTCTCTTCTATGGAATCCAAACATTATCTCTCTATCTCACTTCTTCTCCACCAAGCACATGCTCTCAACCAAATTTCAGCTAATTGGATCCTCTTTCGTCGATTTCCTTACCAATGTCTATGGTCCCCAATTGAATCCTGATAAATAGGTTTTCCTTGATTCCCTCTTCTCACTGCAAATCATTATCTTTGACCACCACTAGATCCTTGGAGGCAATTTCAACCTCATCACCTCCCTCTCGGAAAAAAAAAGCAGGCCTCCATCGAATTGATCAAGAATCCTTTCAGTTTTCAAACACTATTAACTCCCGCAATCTCATTGACATCTAGACCTCCAATGGGATCTACACTTCAAAAAAAAAAAGGAGAGGTACACACCAATTTGCTTCTCGTCTTGATCGCTTTCTCATTTCGGATTCCATCTTCCTCAATAACCTTCACCCTTCAACCAACATTCTCCTCTTCTTTATCTCTGATCATTGGCCCATTCAACTTCACTTAGATCTCCAGGGCATCCCTTGCAACCGCCCCTTCCGATTTGAAATCTTTTGGCTTACTGACCCCTCTTTCCTAGACACTTTTAAAACCTGGTGGCTCTCCTTCAACGTCCCTTCTTGATCCCCTATGCACTGCTTCTAGCTTAAGATTAAATTCATCAAGCAACAACTTGAAATCTGGAACAAGAACACTTTTGTAAACATCTTGCAGGAAAAGCATAATGTAATCAAAGAAACAGAGTGACTTCAACAGAGCGTTATAAATAATGGTAGAACTGATTCTCTCACTCAAGAGGAACAAAACATCTAATTCCAAATAAATGAAAGAGACTGCTAAGACAAAATCTTATGGAAACAAAAGTCTAGAATCATGTGGCTTAAGGAAGAGAAAAGTAATACTAAATTCTTCCACAGGTCCATGGTGTAGCGCAGACATCATAATCACATCAGCTCATCAATAATACCTAGGTTCAATGCCTAATTGATCATCACGATATGGAAAAAGAGCTCGTCACCCACTTTCAAACTCTCCTTTCAGAACCCCAACAAAACTGAAACTTTGTTATCCATAAAATTTTGCAGCACATCCCAACCCTTGTCAGTGATGATCAAAATGTTTCCCTCATGTGACCCATCACTCCAGAGGAAGTCGAACAAGTGGTTTTCGAAATTCCTAAAAACAAATCCCATGTACCTGATGGTTTTACAACAAACTTCTACCAAGCTTGTTGGCCCATCATTCATAGGGATGTTTGGGAGGTTGTAGAGGACTCTTGTCTACACTCCAACATCCTCCCAACCCTCAACGCAACCTTTCTAACTCTCATCCCCAAACAAGATAAGGTGGAGGATCCAAATAAATTCCATCCTATCTCCCTTTGCAATTTCATTCTCAAAATCATAACCAAAACTATAGCCAATAAAATCAAACCCCTTCTCCCCTATCTTATCTCTCCAGAACAAACGGGCTATGTGGAAGGACATCAAATCATGGATGGCATAATTCTAGCTCATTAAGTCATCCATTCTCTCAAAACTTCCAAAACTTCAGGAATGCTTCTTAATCTCAACCTTACAAAATCCTTCGACAAGCTTAATTGGAATTACATATTTCTCACCCTTCAAGCCTTCAAATTCTCACCTACTTGGATCTATTGGGTCCTTTACATAACCTCTTCAGATTTCTTCCATACTAGTCAATATCTCCCCCTCCTAGCCCTTCTCACCCTCTTGTGGAATCAGACAGGGTGATCCCCTTTCCCCTTTCCTATTTATCCTTATGGTTGAAGGGTTGGGAAGAGATATTAAATCATCAGTGGCCAACAAAAAAATTTAGGGCCTTCACCTACACAAAGATGATCAATCTTTTTCTCACTAAAATTTTTTTGATGACACTCTGCTCATGGCCCAACCCACAGTGCAAGAGGCCAAATCCATCCAACAAATCCTCAAAAACTTTGGTCAAGCCTCTGGTATGGACCTCAATACCACTAAATCCAAAATATTATTCTTTCATACCCCTTCAACCATTCAGATGCACATCACTCGAACCCTGGGCTTCCAAAAAATTGAACTTCCCTCTAAATATCTTGGTGCTCCCCTAACTTCCAACAATCTCAATATTTCTTAATGGGAGGAGCTACTTTCCAAGCTCAATAAAAATCGAACAACTGGTCCTTTAGAGTCCTCAATACTTTGGGTAGAATCGTGCTTCTTAAATATGTCCTTCATGCCATGTCTCTTTACCTTTTCTCTGCACTTGCAGCCCCCAAATCCATCCTCAAATCCATTTGAAACCTACATCACTCTTTTATTTTGGGAGGAGTAAAGAAAGAAAAAAAAGTGGGAATTAGTCGCTTGGAATACTCTTTTCCTTCTGAAGGTCAATGGAGGACTGGGACTCAGAGATCAAGAAATCCTCAGCTCTATGCTTGGGGCCAAAACCTGGTGGAGATTCTTGGTGGCCAAAAATACCCAATGGGCACGCCTCTGGCACAAGAAATATTTCCCAAATATGGATCATGTTAAGAACCAAATATCAAAATAGCATAAAAAACCTCAGAATAAGTACTCAACACCTTGACAAAGAGATAATTTCAGATAATAACCCTCTTCGAGGGGGAAACCTCTTTATACACCAAATAAATTTGCCAATACAAGATGATTCCAAATGAAAAGGTCTCCTTGGTATATATAGGAGGCTAGGAGGTACACTTACAACTAATGGACCCAAGTCGACATAAATAAAATAACAATATTAATGTAATATGCCCCAATTAAGGGGTAATGTGCCACTATTTAGGGATTAACATGGCCCTCCCCTTTAGACAAGTGTTATTCGCAATGCTTGAGTAATTATGGATGCTTCTGTATAATAGACTCGTCTTCCCAAGTGGAATCTTCAGCAGGTAGTTTCCTCCACTTAATGAGATACTCTGAAATGGATATATTCCTCAGCTAGCGAATTCTTCTGTCAGTGATAGCTTTAGGCTCTAATATGATTTTTCCTTCCTCGTAAAGTTCTGAAAATATAGTTTGAACTGGGATCTTGTCACCTATAACCTTATTTAAGTATGAAACATGGAAAATTGGGTGTACTCGTGAATATGCAGGAAAATCCAATTTGTATGCCATAGTACCAATCTTTTGCAACACCTTATAAGGGTCATAGTACTTTGGTGATAATTTATTATCCTTATTAGCTTGCTTGAGGGACATATGTTTGTATGGTTTAAGCCTTAAAAATACCCAATCCCCTACTTCAAAAAATCATTCACTACAATGTTGATATGCTTGTTGTTTCATGTGATTTTGTGCCATGGTCAGGTTGTCCTTTAAGAGTTGGAGAACTTGTTGTTGATGCTCAATGTGATCTTCCACTACTTGAACATCATATTTTTATTTTAGAGAAGAAGTTATGGAAGGTGGGTGATATCCATAGAGTGCCATAACTAGTGTAATTTTTGTTGTAGTATGAAAGGAAGTGTTATACCACCATTCTACCAAGGGTAACCACTTGAACCATTGTGTTTGTTTATCAGAGACAAAGCAATGAAGGTATCCTTTCAAATATTTGTTCACTATCTTGGTTCATCCATCAAATTGAGGATGATAAGATGAGCTATGAGCCAATTGAGTACCCATACAAGAAAATAATTATGTCCAAAAATGTCCAGTGAAGATGGGATCTCTGTCACTTACAATAATCTTAGGGCTTTCATGTATCTTTTGAATTGTCTCTGTGAATGTGGTGGAAAATGTACTGGATTTGAAAGGATGAGAGAGTGCACAAAAGTGTGTGTACTTGGTTTGTCTATCAACAATCGCCATGATGACACTCTTTCCTTTAGAATTCGGTAACCCTATGATGAAATCCATGGAAACCTCCTCCCGGTGCTGACTTGGGATGGCTAATGGTTGTTAAAGACCTGGGGTATTAATTCTTTCCAACTTATTTTGTTGGAAAGCCAAATTGCCACAAACCTTTGAACATCAGTTTTAAGGCCATCCCAAAAAAATTCTTTCTTGACCCTATGGTAGGTTTTCAAAAATCCTGAGTGCCCTCCTATCGAAGAGGTGAGCAATTCCAAGAGTACATTTTGTTTGAGTTGGGAGTTCTTACATAAATATAAGAAATATTTGTACCATAGTGAATCATTTTTCCATGTAAATGTATTTGATGCACTGTAATCCTGTTGCAACCTTTGAATGAGAGTCCACACGTTTTCATCATTCTTCCATTCATCCCTCGCTTCTATTTTCCAATCAGGTTGGATGATTGTGATAGCATAGAGAAAGGCCTCAACATATTCATCCTTTCTTGATAGTGCATCTGCCACAAATTTTTTCTTCCCTTTTTTGTATATGATTTCAAAATCATAACCCAACATCTTGGTCACCCATTTTCATTGTTCTTCTGAAGATAGTCTTTGTTCCAAGAAGTATTTAAGACTACCGTGATCTGTTTTGACCTTGAAGTGCCTACCTATTAGGTAAGGGTGCCATTGATTCAATGCATGTATTATTTCCATCATTTCCTTCTCACAAATGGGTTTGTGTAAGTCCTTTCCCTTGAGTATCCAACTTTCAAAAGAAAGGGGCCTTCCTTCTCGCATTAGAACAACACCGATGCCATATCTCGAGGCATCACATTCCACAATAAAGGTTTTTGTGAAGTCCGGTGTGGTCAAGATAGGAGCTTTTCACATCGCCTCTTTAAGTTGTTCAAAAGCTTGAGTTTCCTCTGGAGTCCATGAAAATGCATCCTTCTTAGGTAATTCAGTTAAAGGTGATGTCATTCTTCCATAGTTCCGAACAAACTTGCGGTAGTAACCTATCAAACCCAAAACTCCTATAAGATTCTTCAATGTTTTGGGAATCGTATAGTCCATCATGGCCTTAATATTGTTAGGGTATACCTTGACACCTTCATGAGATACAATATGACCCAAATAATCTACCTCCTTCACTCCAAATAAAACTTTGGATGGTTTGGCATATAGTTGTTTCTCCTTTAGTAGTTGTAGCACCTTGTCAACATGTCGAACATGATCCTCCCAAGACTAGCTATAGATTAGTATATCATCAAAAAATATTAACACAAATTTTCGAAGGAAGGGCTTGAAAATAGAATTCATCAACCCTTGGAATGTGGAAGGTGCATTCATAAGGCCAAAAGGCATGACCAAAAATTCATAATGGCCTTCATGAGTTCAGAATGTTGTTTTGGGGATATATGCTTCCTTCATTCTAATCTGATGATACCTTGAACAAAGATCCAACTTTGTGAAGTAGATTGGTCCATGTAATTCATCTAAAAATTCATCAATAACAGGAATGGGAAACTTATCTTTAATAGTGATCTTGTTGAGCTCTCTATAATATGGACACATACGCCGTGAACCCTCTTTCTTGAGTACCATTACCAACGGTGCATAGTAATAACTTTGGCTAGGTCTAATATTGCCAACCTCTAACATTTATTCAACCATATGCTCAATTTCACTCTTCTAGGCATAAGGGTATATGTAAGGCCTGATGTTAGGAGGAACACTCCTAGGAATTAGGTGAATATCATGATCATGATTTCGAGTGGGTGGAATACCTCTGGCAATATCTTCAAATATTTTGGAATGCTTATCAATGATCCCTTGGAAATCTAGGGGAATAGATGGCTTAGATGTTTGAACATATAGTGAGCATAGTTGTATAATTACACCATGATGCCCCTTTTTTAATAATTTTTTTATTCCATTAGAGCTTATCACCTTATTAGGTTTCCCTATGATACCCCTTAACTCAATTTCCTTACCTTCCAATGAAAATTTCATTAAAATTTCTTGAAAATTAAAAACCATTGTTTCCAATGATTGTAACCATTAGACTCATTGTACGACATCAACGTGACCCATGGATATATAAATCATTGGAATATTCATTACATATTCCCCCATAGTAAGATTGATCTTATGGCATTTTCCTGAGAAATTGACAGTTCCTCCATTTGCAATCATTACTTGAAACTCTGGCGCTAGATAGATAACACAATTGAGAGCTTTGGCTAATTTACAGTGAACAAAATTATGAGTACTACCAGAATCAATTAGTACTATTACCTTTTTATTTTTTATATATCCTTGAATATTGAGGGTTTGAGGAGTGTTAATTCAAGCCAATGCATTACATGATATTGTGGGAGTAAAATATTTAGAAGAAATCTCTTCTACATTTTCATATTGAGATGGTTCTTGTTCTTGTTCTTGTTCTTTTTCCTCTTCACAATCTATGTAGAATAATTTCTTCTCACCACACTTATGTCCCTTATTGTACTTGTTGTCACAATTAAAGCATGAACATTTTTCTTTTCTTTCCTCCAATTATTGAGGTGTCAATCTTGTAGGTTGAGGTGTTTTAGAAGAATGAACATTATTCTCTTGATAGATGTTAGGAGTGTTCCTTCTAGTAGCGATAGCCATATGTTTACTTTCAACATTTCTCGCCACCCTGAACACATTCTCCAATGATTTGGGTTCCCAAAGGATCATCTGGAATACATCAATCAAGTGCTCATATGGAATATCCATTACCTTTATATTCAATCTTTGGAAGTTCTCAATGTGCTCTGTAACTGAACCCTTTTGCTTGAGATTTATCAATTGGCTAAATAAGGTATTTCTCCTTGTATCCTCATAGTGTGCTATCATTTCTTCCATGAAAAGTTTTCAAGTGACAAGTGACTTGCGAGAACAAAGCGATCGATACCACACAAATTGATTGGGTTCTAAATATAAAGAAGAAATCCATGCCTTTAGTGTGTGTGGTACATCATGTAGATCAAATAACTACTCCATCTGAGGTATCCATGTGATTGGATCCTTTCCATCAAACTTCCTCATATCGATCTTAGGAAAGTGGTTGGTATTCAACCCAAAGTTGGAGTTTCTTTAGTCTTGATTCATCTTCCTTGTGTCCTCATCATGAATTTCATAGGATACATTTTCACTTTAAGGTGGCCTCTCTATTAAGAATTTTTTCTATCTTTCCATGATCTCCCTTTTTAACCCATCCATCTTAGTATCCATTATTGCCTCCAACTTAGCTTCAGTTGAATCCATCATCCCTTCTAGTTCATCTTTTGTTATTGTCTTCTTTTGTAAATAATTTATGTCCTTGCACATTTCTTCACCTTCATCAAGAGTCCAAGTAGGACTATCTGAAGGCTTAATTGGTGTAGAAGTTCCCTTTTTTGGTGGCATGTTGGACAAGTATCACTTTTAAACCTTGATTTCGAGGTGGTTCTGCTAGACGATATTTATTTTGTTGTATCTCCAAAGTTTTGGCCCTTCTGGGTCTGAAAATTTCATTTTGTAGTTCTCTAATATATCTTTTCTACAATTACACAGGTCTGATCAAAATTGGATGTGCCAAGTGGAAGTTATGGTAACTTCCCCACACCTTGTTGGTTTTTTTCCCTTCCAAGAGAGCGTTCTTGTAAATTGTTTCAAGAGCACAATATATGATATTTGATTATGAAAATTTCACTAGAAATACTACAAAATGTCCAATGTCCAATGCAAATAGTCTCACTTAATTTGGATACTCACTGAATAAGATATCATTGTTTTACCATGAACACATGTTTGAGACTAGTTAATATGACTAGTCAGCTACCCTATCTTACACATGGTGTATCTACAAAAGTAGGATGCTGAGAAGATGAATTTTTTATCAAAAATACCTTGATAATTTCTCTGAATATCCTCTGAGTTTTAGGGTCTAAAACGTCACAGAAAAAAATTTGTAGCGGAAATTCCACAATGACTAAATTCAGGATGATTTCAGAATCCTATCTTACACAGGCTATATCTCCGAAATTATAAGGTATCAAGAGTTTAAATTTGAGCCTCAAGTACCTTGATCCATATACTAAATATCCTCCAAGGATTTCCTTATGAAACGTCGTAGAAAAAAATTTATAGTGAAAATTTGAAGGTGTCTTAGATGCAACAACAAAACCCCAAGACCTTGAGCTCTGATACCAAATGTTAAGAACCAAATACCAAAATATCATAAAAAACCTCAAAATAAGTACTCAACGCCTTGAAAAAGAGATAATGTCATACAATAAGCCTCTTCGAGGGGGAAACCTCCTTATACACCACATAAATTTACCAATACAAGATGATTCCAAATGAAAAGGTATCCTTGGTATATATAGGAGACTAGGAGGTACAATTATAACTAATGGACCCAAGCCGACATAAATAAAATAAAAATACTAATGTAATATGCCCCAATTAAGGGGTAATGTGCCACTATTTATGGCTTAACAGACCCTCATGACTTCATCCGAATTTCATATCTTATTAAGGGATCTAACATATGTAACATTGCACGACAAAACAAAAACTTCATAAGCTCTCACTGCTTCTAGGAAGTCCAAGATGGAAAAAAAACAATTTTTTGGGAAGATGCATGGAAGCATCTCCCTCCGATGGAACATATCTCGGAGACAAAAACACTCAAAACCAATATGATCAGATAGAAAAAAAATGACAACTTGCACATTATTGGATTCCTCCCCAACGCAACGAAACATGTCGATCATGGATCCCTTAAGAGCAATGGAAACCTCTTCCTCCTTAGTTGAATTGGGACACATTCTTACTCACTCTTAACTAGAGTAAAATTCACCTACACACAGGAAAGGACATACTCAGATGGGGGCACAAACCAACAAGCTACTTCACTCTCAAAGAAGCATATCAACTCGTAGTCAAAGACCAGGATCACTCAACACAAGAACCATGGATCAAAATATGGACCCTTAAGTTTTGGATAAATATCTCCTTCTTTCTCACTGGAAAATCCTATCATGGGACAACCTTCTCAAAAACAAATTTCATGGACTTGAACTCTATCATCTTTGTAAGAATTCATAGGAAACCATTGACCACCTTCTTAGCTCTTTTCCTTACTCTACCACAATCTAGGACCAAGGAGACTTTCTCTTCTGCACTTCTGATTACAACAACAATTCTGTAGCCACCAACATCATTCAATGGAGAACCTTAGCCTTCAACAATACTATCATTAATTGTACATGGAAGCTACTACTAGGATTCACCCTTTGGAATATATGGAAGGAACATAACAAGAATATCTTCAAAAATATTTCCTTCTTGGAAGATGAGACTTGGACCAATATCATGCAAAACATCAGAGAATCAACCCTGGCCACTCCCTGGAACCCCCAAGATTGGCCTAAATCTCTCCAAGATATCCGCATCCTTCAAATTCTCAACATTCAATTGACCTGGAGCACTACCTGCCCCACTCCTGCTTCTCCCAACTCCCTTCTCTCTTGATCCCTCCTGCCCAAAGGTTTTCTTAAACTCAACTTCAACAAAGCCTCCAAAGACAACCCTGGTCCTACAAGCATAGGAGGTTTCTTTCACAATAGAGATGGCGACATCATCAGAATCTATGCCCACTCTATCGACATAGAAAACAACAATGCAACAAAAATCCAAGCTCTAGAAGCTGGACTCATCATTTCCATCTGAGAGAAATACTGGTTGTTGGTGATTGAAGGGGACTCACATCTGATCATCAACACCCTCTTCAAGCTTCAACATAGAAACCCACCTACCAAAATATCAACTAGTTGGAGATTGCAAGCGATGCTGGAACACATCACTCATCTCATTCCCAAAATAGATTTTATCATTCCTAGCCATGTGAAACGTTCTGCCAACAAAATAATCAACTGCCTAGAAAATGAAGGGATAATCCTAGGGGACAACACTCTAGACCTTGAATGGAATATTGTCCCCCATTCTTCCCTCAAATATGACTTTACTACTCTTGCCAGGGAGGATTTTTCTCTCTTGTATCGGGTGGTCGGGAAGTGACTAGCCTCAGGGACCCCTTGAGCCTAGCCAATGCGCATCGATTCAACCGAACACCTCTACCCACGTGCCCCTCCACCTGCCCCCTTATAATTCTAAGGCCTCTACATAAATCTCAATCTCGCACTCCATCCTATCCAGCCATCACCCAGTCCTTTCACCACCCTTCACTAGTACCTCAACAACAACTCGAATGTACCTCTCCTGGTGCTATTATCATCGCTCTTTACATCATAGTCTAGGGTTTCCATTATTCCAATCTGAGTGGCCCTCTCTTGGTCATCATCACCTCATGGTTGGAGCCAGGAATTATTTTCTGCCACACTCAAATACAACTCTGGCTCTCTGTGCATTACTCCCTACAGTTCTTCGGCCTTTGCTCCATGAAATCAGGACATCCCTCTCTTTCTTATGTTTGCCTTCATCCCACCGACTCCCCTTTCCCCACTTCCATAATGGCTTGTGGTGGTAGGTACAGACACGGGTGTGGGCAAGGAACTCTTCCTTGACTCATCGAAAAATTGGTTCATGTTTAATTATTGTGACTGAGCAAGCCATAGAAGAGTATCATGCCCATACCCCTCCTAACATTCAAACTAACATTGATTTGGTGGAGGTCAATGTTCGAGTTCTTCATTGTTTTTTTACTAAGGAAGAAATTCAATCACAATTCAGCTCATGCATCCTAGATACAGGGGGGGTTCGATCGTGAGAGTCTCGTTAATTCTGGACCATAGAGCTCTATTGGCACATGAAGATGATTCTAGTTTGGGCCCTAGCAGATAGAAAGGAGGAAAAGGAGGATCTCTCCCTCCAACTAGATTAAATTCAAGCACAAATAAATATCATGGACACAAAGCTCAATCTCCTGGGCAAGCAAATAGACGATATGGACCTGGAAGCAACCACCATGTCCATTGCTCAGGTGAACCAGGAAGCAGGTCCCTCTCACTCCTAGTTATATATGTTTCTTTTCCTTTTGTTAATTCTCATCTAAATTTATGGAAAAGGTCATGGGGCCTATCATAGACAACCCTTAGATAGACATTCTTCTAGTTATCTTCTCAGACATATTATTTACTTCAATTATAATAGTAGTAGTTTTTCTAGCTTCATCATAATTTTTTCTTATGAAAGTATAGACAAACTACTGCACTTCTGCTGGTTTGGTTTCCCCAATGGAAGGCCAGCCAAAATCTTTTTTGTATCTCTTTATCTGATAATATAACTTGTTCAGGATTATTTAAAAAAAAAAACATGTTGCTTACCTTTGTCAATCTGGGAGAAATGTGGTGTGGTTTTATGATCCTTTGGAGGAGGGGGAGGAGGCATGGAATCATGTGTAGAAGTTGTGTGAACATGCAACACTAATTGAACTAGAGCTAAAGGAATATAAGCACTGGAAACAACAATAACTGGTGGAGGGGGGGGAGGCATAGTCCACTGTTTGGCACACGAAGAAGGATTAGTAGATAAGTTACCAAATCCATCAACACGAGTTTGTGCAGGAGACTCGGGGATTTCCAAAATACCAGGGTGAGGCTGTAAGATAGCATTAGCGTCTTCTTGGGGTTGTGGCAAGGCTTGTTGACCACCTAGGTTCAAATGCATTGTTTGAATCAATTGTTGGAACTCATCAAAGTCATCATCAAAATGAATAGAAAAACTTAGTTTTTAATGCCCCCGGGCTACCAAAAAGTGTTAGGCCCTTTGTTTCCACCATTTCCTCCTCTGTTTCTTCCTCTACCAAAGAAGCTCATCTAAAAACTAGAAAATGCAATTAGCACAAATATAAAATAATAGTAAGATAAACATCTAATACAATTTGTCTTAATGATTATACTGGCTCTGACATAATACTACCATTAAACACAAATAGGATATGAAAAAAAGGAAAATTCAATAAAAACAAAAATACATCATTCAATAAACAATATTCAAATTTGTGTATCATACATGCTGATCATAACTCCTATAAAGAAGGCTACCCATATTTTGCCTATAAAATATATCAATAAGTGTTTACCATTAAACCAAAATAATCTTTGAATCCTCTTTTTAATCTTTATATTTAGACTTTGTTCTTTTAACATACCGTCAACATCAACTGTATTTTTCTCTTGTGCATGTCATAAAATTATATAGACAATATTGTAATGAAAAAGGGGATTTTAATGAAAAAGATTTTAGGAAAATGATTTATGTAAAATGAAAATAATGAGCAAAAATGGATCTATATAACTAATATATGACTTCCTTCAATAAAATTCTACATATCATCAACAACAAAAAAATATCTATTGTTTCTGCCTCAATTGAAACCAAGAACCAATCATTCCATAAATGTATCCAAGTTATATTTTCATAGTTTCCATAACAAAAACTTGCCTTTTGATTATACGTCCAAATTATGTTATTTCTGATGCCATATATTTTATCTTAGTTACGTAAACATGACACATATGAGAACATGAAATAAATGAATGGGATTAAAGGGAATAATTTGCATAAAGTGAAATCAATGAAGGGTTAACGAGTCTATGCAATCATCCTTATACCTTTCATCGCTTCTTTCCATCAAATTCAAAATCAATTATCAAAATATGCATGTAAGGATTCAACAATGAGTCTTAAATGGTAGTAAATCCATATAGTATGCTTATTAAATCCATTTTCCAATACTATCATAACATTTATTCCATCATTCTTTATTCATAATATCACAACATCCTGAAAATAATCATTCGTGAATACCAAATCAACATGATGTCAACAATCATGAAAATCAAAATAAAACTCAATCATATCATTGTTAAACCTGGAAGGCGATATGTTGATAAAAACCTCAACATGTCACGAATAATCAAAATAATAACCCAAGCTCGACTGTATTACATCGTATACATATAATTTTGAAAAATAGGGTTCAAATATCATAATCCATTATTTATAAAGAAGAGCTCAAAACCTACAATTTTGATGTGTGACTTCAATATTAAAGTGAAGTCATCGACAAATAACCATTTTCAAGAAGAACTTGAAATGCCACAAGATGTTGGCAATCAAAATGATAAAAAGGATAAGTTCGTATAGGTGAAACAATCAAAGATTGGAATTTTAATATTAGGCTGGGGTTTCAAAACTCATCACTTCTCTTAAACCCAATGAATGCAGGAACGAGGTAGAGCATCAAAAGACAGGTTATATGTAGAATATACAACTCCCAAAACTAATCATCGAATGTGGTCGTTGAGACAAGATGATCCAAAAAGGATCCAAAGAATGCTAAGAACAACTCAGAACTCACAGAGGCAACTCAAGACACTCAAAATGGCTTCAACAAACAGAGAAAGGGAAAAAATTCAAAGTTCCCAAAACTCGGTGAAAATGACATGATCACAAAGAGTGTGTCGCAATATTTCTAACGATCCAAACAGATCGTTAAATGGAGTTACGGATTGAAAGATATTCACAGTCAAAGTTTGGTCAACCTATCCCAGTCAATAGGGGATGAGTCAACATCCATACTGCTGAAATCAACATCCGTACGAATGACATTAGCATATGTACAACACATGTGGAAGGAGAAAGAAGGTGACATGTGTCATGGTGATGTCATCATGGTGAAGTGGCAACACTAGAGGCTGCCTCGTGTCACCCAATTTTGGCGTTTTCAAGTCCATCCGTGGACCAATCGGATTGTGCCACGTGACAGTCTGTATGATGACGTGGCATGCTGACATGTCATGATGACTTGGAAGGGGACAACATGGCCCAGTGAGAGGCCACCATGTGGCCTAATCAAAGGCTGCCACATGGCATGCGGGAAATGCTCAATGACAGTCCGTGAGCAAAATTTGAAATTTTTTTAAAGTTTAGTGGGACTGCCAAATCTGGTGGACCACGCCAAACTTGGACACGATTTAAAACGTTGGGATATGGATTAGTGCCATTGCTAACCATAGCGAATAATCCTTATGTTATATATATATATATATATATATATATATATATATATATATATATATTACAACAACATAAACCCAAAAGGGGGAGGCCCACGGGTTTGACCCCGGGACCTCCTCCCCCATATGCGCCTTAATAATTCCGCCCAAACCAATATGCCAACGACCTTACATTGTAACCAATGCCATGAAAAAATATTTAAGTGTTGGATCTGCCCAGCCAAGGGAAGAGGCTTGTGTACGATACAACCGCTTGGGCACATAATTCTATGTAGCCCAGTTGTTAGCTCCCAAAATGAATCAGTCACTATGGTTTCATTTTGGGATTGATAGCATGGTTATTGGTAGTTTTCTCCAATTTGTTTTAAGTTCTTCTAGTGGCAAAACTTAGGTTTTTAATTCATATCTTAGAAATAAGTCGATCCATAAAGGTCTTTTCTTTAAAATTTCATGAAAAGACTTTCAACAGCTAACGCGTGTTTCAAGGTTGGTGACTAGCTGGTGAAGCAACAATTTTCAATAGTTAAGGAGTAATTTCCTGCAGAACGTTAGCTGGTGAAAGTACAGAACACGTGTGATCCCTCCACGTTTTCAAAAATCAAAAGATGACATGCTCAACACACGTCACGTAATCATTATAAGGCACTGGTGAAAGAGGATAATGATGAGGATTCTGTTTTGCACGTCTAAAACGGATATCAAAGCGGATCATGTTCGTGAATGCATGCTTCACGAGATAATGGCGCTGGAGATGACGAATTCAAATCCATCATCACAGGTAAAGGAGCGGTACTACTCATTTGGTGACATCAAATCGACACTTCATATCCCCAACACGCATCATCCACAGACATATGTTATGGTTTCATTTTTGAAAGACAACGTCGAGAGTTTTCACCAGCGCCAAACCTTGGCTCAAACAACAAATTACAGGGATTTTGTTTGCAAAATTGTCTCGGGTTCGAGTTGCAGATGGCAAGGAAACGAAGTGGTTCATTGTTAAGGAAAGAATTAGATAGTCTGTCCTTTTTACAAGCACATCCAGAGGTACAAAAACGCTTCTCAGACACAGGCTGCATGGGATACGTTGAGAAGTTATAGAATGGCTGCCACCAAACAACAACTGAAGTGTTTGCTAAATCATATGATGGAAATAAAGCATGTGTCGGGTCTTTAGAAATCATAGTTGATGAAGCCGCCATTTCTACAACAACCAACTTACCTAGATCAGGCCAGAGTTGGTTCAAAACGACAACAACCAAGAATCTCAATTTCAGAGCATATCTTAAGGAAGAATTCAGAAATGTTGCATGGAAGAAAAGCATGCCAGTTGCTCATTTGGAGGATGAATGGCAGGACCTGTTCAAGGGCATTCAACTCTATATAACCTCAGAAGGCAGGTATGACAAGCTGATGCTATACCATTTCAAGCTCTTAGATCATTTCACAGGGAAAACTCTCCTAAATTTACCTTTCTTCTTGCACAAAAGCCTAACTAAAGTCTGTAAAAAGATTAGGTCTGAACCTCTAAGTATGAAAAACACTCTTTGTCATTTCGGCCTAATCAAATTGATAATTCTGGAGGAACTAAGACAAAGAGGAAGGACTTGGCAACATTTTATTTTTGGGAAGGCTTTGAAACCCAAACTCAACCCATGAATGAGCAGAAGAGAGCTGGAAAAAGGCAATTAACTCCTCAGAGCAGCTCGAGGAAGAGGAGAACTCTTCCAGGACCACCAGAAGATAGGATTTCTGGCATAAAGTCTCACAGGTCAAAGAAAAAGTTAGATTTTGAAAACACTTCAGAGCAGCCTACAGAAAAGAAGACAAATATTCTAAATCTACCATATACAGACTCAGAAATAGAGCCAGAGAAAGAAGATGAAAGTCCAGCCATTAAAATCCCTGAACGCTCCATGGAATTAGCACAGGATTGTGAGACTTTTGCTCCCACTGATGAAGGTGAAACATCAAAGAGAAAAAAGTCAAATAAATCACAAAAAATTAAGCAACTTAAAGAAGTGATTGCTCAACAGGAGGTTTTAGAAAGAGTAATTAAGGAGAGATACAAAACTCTGTCTGATAATTTCACAGAGACAAATGCAACATTTGAGAAGTTGGCTCGTGAAAGTGTCAAGGACAAAAAGAGAAAGAAGAAAATTACCAAAGATTATAACAGTCTATGGTGGTTAGCAAAACACCTTAAGAGGAAGATTAGAAAATTGAAGCAGAAGAAGAAGTCACACCCATATCTACAAGTGCTAGCCCAGGTTGTTGTGAATATGCAAGGAGATAAAGCAGAGACACACTAAGTTTTTGATAAAACAATAGTTTTGGAGGTGAAAGTTTATTTTTGGCCAAAACAAAGCTTTCACCAGCACAAAGGGTAAATTTACAACCAATTAGCTCGTGAAAGGCAGAGATTTCACCAGCTAACCAACGAATCATAAGGCGAGTTAGTTGGTGAAAGCACAAAAATAATTTTTGAAATCTAAAGATGGAGCAGGGCGATTTTCAAAGTATTTAAAGAAGTTCCAGAGCATCAAAGGATTAACCACTTAGTCAGAAAATACTCAGCATCAGAGATTCGTGGAGATTTTGAAAACCAAATACTAAATCGGTCTCCTAAAGTTTCGACTATGAGTAATTGAAGAAATCCAGCTACAGAAGACATGTGCCTTTACGTTTTCCATGACACAATAGATTCTAGAAGATGATGAAGTATAGATGTCAAATTTTGATATAGAAGACAGTTCGAATGCTAGCAACTAGTCTTTGTTATTGATTGTCTTAGTTAATTTGATTTTCTATTTTTAGATACAGATCCAAGTTTTCAGGATCTTAAAAACTGATTGTAAAAAGGCTATAAATGCCTATCTTTTCTAAGAGACAAGGGTTCAAACTGGGAATACATTTTGTGCTACTGTATAGACTCTTATTGCATAATAAAATTACAGTCTCCTTTCATTTTCAATATCAGAAACATTCATGCTTCCTTTTCTGTACTTTATTTCAGTTTATCTTAGCTTATAAAGACTGTCATCTCTTTATTGAGCTCATAGATTTGAAGTGAAGGTTTTCTTTCTATCTTGCATTAAGCCCTACACTCAGCTATATTTGGCAATCAAGATTAGTGTTCTTCATCCTCTCCTTTAAAATTACTTGATCTGATTATTTTTTTCTTAAAGCACTGTTTCATTTGAATGTATGATGAGTTGTCTATTGCATTAATCATTGAAGGGATCCCATTGTTCCAATCATACCTACACATTATTTTAAGTTACCAAGCATCCTTAGTCTACAACCCTAAGGAGTTTCTTGGAGTGATAACAAATTGGCGCCGTTGCCGGGGAAACAAAATTTAAGTTCTGCTTTCCTAGGATACGACATAGAGCTGATCTTTGATGATAGACAAAGATTAGACATCTTAATTGGTTGTAATTATCTATCTGGCGACTCCACAAGTTCATCTTGGCTCCTAAGAGGATCAGTACTAGGGCGAATCCTCAAGAATCACCTATCACACCAGTGTCCAATCCAGAACTAATTCTCAGGAAAGGAAAGACAATTCAAGGTCAAGCCTCAAAATTAGATACATAAGGTAATCCTCTTTTTAGTTCTAGAAAATCTAATACAGAAAAAAAATGAATTCTTTTCAAAGAGTACTGATGAAAAAACAACTGTGAACACTGTATAAGAACAAATTTCTTTGTATCAACAAGAAAATAGCAACGATGATAAATTGACAGATTCAAATTTGACTGAAAAAGTATCCAAGACTTTAGAAAGAAATCATAGTTATTCTTCTCTTGAGTCTTTTCATTCACAACAAAAAGAAGATCATTTAAACATTTATACTAGCCTCCTTGTTGTTGAACATCTTCTCCAAGAGCTATCTGCTAAAGGTGAAGAAAACTTAGCTGGATAGCTTGCAAATTTTTATAGAGCCTCACATCAGACCTCTTTCCCATTAGAAGATTCCCCTCCTTCGCATTCCTCCAGTGTTGAAGACTCAAAAAAGAAACCATCACCTTTCTCAGCCCCGATAGTTATGGCTGCACCACCTCCTTTGACGAAGATGCAACAAATCCTAGCTGCTAGGTATGCACCACTAATATTTCCAAACCCAGTATCATCCATGCTGACAGGAGACTATCAGAAGTATATGCCCAAATTCACAGGTGAAGGCGATTTGTTTGTTGAAGAACATATTGAGGATTTCTACAGTTATGTTGAAAACCTTAATATTGAAGAGGAAGATGTTTGGACATGAGTTTTTGTCCAAAGCTTAGATGGCCATGATAGGAAATGGTTCAAAGAACTCCCTGCTGGTTCCATAGCTGGAATTAAGCAATTGGATGAGACCTTCTTGAAACATTGGGGTGATAGAAGAGATTTTGTATACTATATCGAAGAATTTGGAAATCTAAGGAAACAAAATAGTGAGTTAGCCTCTGATTTCCCTAAAAGGTTTAACCGGATGTACAGTAAAATATCAACAGAGATAAAACCTTCAGATGCTTCCACCAAAATCACATATTCTGATGCTTTTGACTCAGATTTATGTTTATTGTTAAGAGAAAGGAGGTCACTGACACTATCTCTCATGCAAGATTCTACCCTTGAGGTGGAATCAAATATTCTATCCTCTCAAAAGCTAAAGGGAAATTCTGATAGGAGAAGGCCAAGGAATGAAGCTTCTTCTTCATCAAGTGCTGACCCAAAGTTTGATAAAATGGGTAAGATGCTAGAGTCTCTAACCTCTGAGATATCTAAGCTCATGATTGAAAATAAACAGCCTGGGAAGGGAAGAGGCACTTATGATTATGCAGGTAGGAACCCAAATCAAAATCCTAACAACTTCAGAAGAAATAATCAGCCAACACAGATTTTGCAAAGAGAAAAGAATCCTACTGAAGATCAGAGAATAAAGGCCCCTCTCTAGAATGTTGTGATGGATGAATATGAAGGTGATTATCAAGAAGATGGAGAAGATAATATTCATTGTGTTGGAGAAGAGACAGGGAAATATTCTCTGACACAACATGCCTATGAAGAAGCATTGATGTCTGAACAGACAGAGGATAATCCTATTGATGATGGCATTTTCACAACAGAAGATAAGAATAGATATAATCTCCAATCTAAGTCTGATACTGCCCAATAGAACACACCAGCCTCTCCCAAAAAGAGCACAGCCCTTGTTAAGCAAAAAGACCAGACATCAGAGAATCAACAAACAGATCCCTCAAAAGCGAAAGCATCAGCTCCTCCCAAGAATACTATTGCCCCTGTCAAGCATCAAACTCCAGAAAGTCAGGCCCCTGTTGAACAACAAAGCAATCAGAAAGATCCTTTGAATGAGGTAAAGGTCTCTGATAAATCCCTTGATAAAGTGCCATATTCATTCAATTTTGAGGCTGAAATACAGAAAATTAAAATTCCTATTCCTCTAGTTGAGTTAATAAAAAATGAAATGTTCAAAAAGGATATCCTCAAAACTCTAGATCCCAAATCTATATCCCCTTCCGCTGATATTCTCAACATATATGATGAAAATACAACCATTACTCTAGGCCAAATGATAGAAGACAGAGATGAAAGTTGTCCTCCCTTTTACATCTCTCTAAATATTCATGAGAAAACATTACATAACTGTTTGTTGGACTCCGGTGCTTCTCACATTTTAATTCCAAAGGCGGTCATGGATGAGCTTGGGGTAGAGATCACCAAGTCTTACCATGATATTTTCTCTTTTGACTCTTGAAAATTCAAATGTCTTGGAATGATCAAGGACTTGGCTATAACTTTAACCCAAGCATCCATGAAGACTATGGTTATGGATATAGTAGTGGCAGACATACCACATAAATTTGGATGTTTGTTATCAAGATCGTGAATGAAGAGGCTAGGTGAAACTCTTCAAATGGATCTCTCTTACACTACTATCCCTTTTTTTGGAGGGGTAAATAGAAGGTTATACATGGAATCACAGTTGGCATATGTAATTAGTGATGAAAAAAATCCATCCAATCATCCTATCTATTCTGTCGACACATGTATGGGATCTTGTATTTTGCAAATTGATGATTCATTACCAAATGCATTGCTGCTCATAAAGCCCGCAGTTCAGTCCACAGAAGCAGCATAGGACAATCTTTGGACCATGTTATTTGATGGTGCTTGTACCAAAGAATCAGCAGGAGCAGGGGTGGTATTGATTTCCCCTTATAAGAAAACTTCTCATTTGTCCTTTAAACTTGATTTTAAAGTGACTAATAATATTGCTGAGTATGAGGCACTACTTCTGGGGCTAAATGCAGCCCAAGAGATGGAGATTAAAATATTGCAGGTATTCGGAGATGCAAATTTAATCATTGAGCAGGTGAATAAGTCCTTTCAAGCAAAACATGTCAGGCTAAAAGCATATAGAGATGAAGTTTTGAGGGCAATTCATACTTTTGCAGATTTTAAAATTTCATATGTACCCAGAGCAATGAATGAATTGGATGATTCATTAGCTATGTCGGCTTGTGATTTCATACCTCCTCTGCCTCATAAATTGAATTACGAAATTCAAGTTAAATATAGGCCATCCCTCCCTGATAATGTGAAATTTTGGAAGGTTTTCAAAGACGATGCTGAACTCACTAGATTTCTTGCACTGATAGATGAGTTTGCAGATTTGCAAATTGATCAGGATAATGAACATGACGATGAATTTGAGAAGCCAAAATTGAGAAGCAAAATCGCAGCACATGAAATAGTCCAACTGTCTACCAATAGAATTCCTAAAGGTTTGGTTCCTTTGGAAAGGCTTTTTGATAATAATGATGTGGTTGTCAAATTGGAAAATGGGGAAAAAGATTTAGAAGTTTTGCAATATAATGTAGCCAGTGAACAAGATCCTAAATATGTCAACTTAGCTTCACATTTGACTGAAAAACAAAAGGTTGATTATGGAGAATTGCTAAAGGAGTTTGCGGACATCTTTTCTTGGCAATATGATGACTTGAAGACTTTTGACACAAAGGTAATTCAACATAAGATTCCCTTAAACAAAGATACCAAACCATTTAGGAAGAAACTTAGATCATTTAATCCTTTGTTGCTGCCTACAATGGAAAGGGAAATCAAAAAACTATTAGATGCTCACATCATCATACCTCTCAGATAGTCAAAATGGATTGTAAATCTCGTATTGGTCAGAAAGAAGAATGGAGAGATCAGACTCTGCGTCGACTTCAGAATTTTGAATAAGTGCTCTAGGAAGGACAACTACACTCTGCCCAAAATGGAACATATTTTGCAGAAGGTATCATGATCAAATGTGATGTCTTTTATTGATGGGTTTTCTGGATACAACTAGATTGTTGTCCATCCGGATGATAAAGAAAATAATTCTTTTACTGCTCCATGGGGTACGCTTATGTACAAAAATATGCCCTTTGGATTGATGAATGAAGGAGCGACATTCCAAAGGGCAATGGTTGGAGAGAAAGATAAATTTGTCCTGATATATCTTGACAATATCACTGTTTTTTCGAGCAGCCATGAACTTCATTTGCAGCACTTAAAAAAGACATTCCTAAAATGTCAAAGGTATGGCATTTCTCTTAATCCAAAAAAATCAAATTTCGCACTTAAGGAAGGGAAATTACTTGGACATATTGTTTCAGCTGATGGGGTGAAAATTGACCCAAAAAGAGTAGAAGCAATTAAAAATCTGTCTCTTCCTAGATCAAAGAAGGACATTCAATCTTTCCTTGGGACTATAAACTTTATCAGGAGGTTTATAGTAAACTTTGCAGAACTCACAAAGCATATTACTACTATGTTAAGAAATAATTCCGAGGTAAAATGAACTGAAGAAGCCAAACACTCATTCAATGCTATCAAGGAAGCAATTATGACAGCCCCTGTTTTGATCAGCCCCGACTTCGCCAAGGAATTTTCCATTTTTTCATTTGCTTCAAGAGATACAATTGCAACAGTACTCTTGCAGAAAAATGCCGATGATCAGGAGAAACTGGTTGCCTTCTTCAGTAAATTCTTGAGGGATGCAGAGGTAAAGTATGAATTATTGGAGAAACAAGCATATGCACTTATCAAGTCATTAAAAGCTTTAAGAGTTTACATCCTTCAAGCCAAGGTAATAGCTTACGTACCCTCCAGTTCAGTTAAATATGTGCTTGTACAACCAGACATAGATGGGAAAAGAAGTAAGTGGATAGAAAAGTTAATTGAATTTGATGTTGAAATTAAACCAGCAAAACTTGTGAAGGGTCAAGGCCTTGCCAAACTTCTGGCAAAAGAAAATTGTAAACTGCTCGAAATAAATTTGGTAAGTGTTAATGCAGATAATGTTAAGTCTTCAG
>ML839796.1:31477-42615 GCA_009831015.1 Picea engelmannii | reverse complement strand
TTGTTAGCTCCCAAAATGAATCAGTCACTATGGTTTCATTTTGGGATTGATAGCATGGTTATTGGTAGTTTTCTCCAATTTGTTTTAAGTTCTTCTAGTGGAAAAACTTAGGTTTTTAATTCATATCTTAGAAATAAGTCGATACATAAAGGTATTTTCTTTAAAATTTCATGAAAAGACTTTCAACAGCTAACGCGTGTTTCAAGGTTGGTGACTAGCTGGTGAAAGCGACAATTTTCAATAGTTAAGGAGTACTTTCCCGCAGACCGTTAGCTGGTGAAAGTACAGAACATGTGTGTTCCCTCCACGTTTTCAAAAATCAAAAGATGACATGCTCAACACACGTCACGTAATCATTATAAGGTGCTGGTGAAATCAGATAATGATGAGGTTTCTGTTTTGCACGTCTAAATCGGATATCAAAGCGGATCATGTTCATGAATGCATGCTTCACGAGATAATGGCGCTGGAGATGATGAATTCAAATCCATCATCACAGGTAAAGGAGCGGTACTACTCAGTTGGTGACATCAAATCGACACTTCATATCCCCAACACACATCATCCACAGACATATGTTATGGTTTCATTTTTGAAAGACAATGTCGAGAGTTTTCACCAGCGCCAAACCTTGGCTCAAACAACAAATTACAGTGATTTTTTTTGCAAAATTGTTTGGGGTTCGAGTTGCAGATGGCAAGGAAACAAAGTGGTTCATTGTTAAGGAAAGAATTAGATAGTTTGTCCTTATTACAAGCACATCCAGAGGTACAAAAACGCTTCTCAGACGCAGGCTGCATGGGATACGTTGAGAAGTTACAAAACGACTGCCACCAAACAACAACTGAAGTGTTTGCTAAATCATATGATGGAAATAAAGCATGTGTCGAGTCTTTAGAAATCATAGTTGATGAAGCCACCATTGCTACAACAACCAACTTACCTAGATCAGGCCAGAGTTGGTTCAAAACGACAGCAACCAAGAATCTCAATTTCAGAGCATATCTTAAGGCTGAATTCAGAAATGTTGCATGGAAGAAAAGCATGCCAGTTGCTCATTTGGAGGATGAATGGAAGGATCTGTTCAAGGGAATTCAACTCTATATAACCTCAGAAGGCAGGTATGACAAGCTGATGCTATACCATTTCAAGCTCTTAGATCATTTCACAGGGAAAACTCTCCTAAATTTACCTTTCTTCTTGCACAAAAGCCTAACTAAAGTCTGTAAAAAGATTAGGTCTGAACCTCTAAGTATGAAAAACACTCTTTGTCATTTCGGCCTAATCAAATTGATAATTCTGGAGGAACTAAGACAAAGAGGAAGGACTTGGCAACATTTTATGTTTGGGAAGGATTTGAAACCCAAACTCAACCCATGAATGAGCAGAAGAGAGCTGGAAAAAGGAAATTAACTCCTCAGAGCAGCTCGAGGAAGAGGAGAACTCTTCCAGGACCACCGGAAGATAGGATTTCTGGCATAAAGTCTCACAGGTCAAAGAAAAAGTTAGATTTTGAAAACACTTCAGAGCAGCCTACAGAAAAGAAGACAAATATTCTAAATCTACCATATACAAACTCAGAAATAGAGCCAGAGTAAGAAGATGAAAGTCCAGCGATTAAAATCCCTGAATGCTCCATGGAATTTGCACAGGATTGTGAGACTTTTACTCCCACTGATGAAGGTGAAACATAAAAGAGCAAAAATTCAAATAAATCACAAAAAATTAAGCAACTTAAAGAAGTGATTGCTCAACAGGAGGTTTTAGAAAGAGTAATTAAGGAGAGATACAAAAATTTGTCTGATAATTTCACAGAGACAAATGCAACATTTGAGAAGTTGGATCGTGAAAGTGTCAAGGAAAAAAAAAGAAAGAAGAAAATTACCAAAGATTATAACAGTCTATGGTGGTTAGAAAAACACCTTAAGAGGAATATTAGAAAATTGAAGCAGAAGAAAAAGTCACACCCAGATCTACAAGTGCTAGCCCAGGTTGTTGTGAATATGCAAGGAGATAAAGCAGAGACATGCTAAGTTTTTGATAAAACAATAGTTTTGGAGGTGAAAGTTTATTTTTGGCCAAAACAGAGCTTTCACCAATGCAAAGGGTAAATTTACAACCAATTAGCTGGTGAAAGGCAGAGATTTCACCAGCTAGCCAACAAATCATAAGGCGAGTTAGCTGGTGAAAGCACAAAAAGAATTTTTGAAATCTAAAGATGGAGCAGGGCGATTTTCAAAGTATTTAAAGAAGTTCCAGAGCATCAAAGGATTAACCACTTAGTCAGAAAATACTCAGCATCAGAGATTCGTGGAGATTTTGAAAACCAAATGCTAAATCAGTCTCCTAAAGTTTCGACTATGAGTAATTGAAGAAATCCAGCTACAGAAGACAGGTGCCTTTACCTTTTTCATGACACAACAGATTCCAGAAGTTGATGAAGTACAAATGTCAAATTTTGATATAGAAGACAGTTCAAATGCTAGCAACTAGTCTTTGTTATTGATTGTCTTAGTTAATTTGATTTTCTATTTTTAGATACAGATCCAAGTTTTCAGGATCTTAAAAACTGATTGTAAAAAGGCTATAAATGCCTATCTTTTCTAAGAGACAAGGATTCAAACTGGGAATACATTTGTGCTACTGTATAGACTCTTATTGCATAATAAAATTACAGTCTCCTTTCATTTTCAATATCAGAAACATTCATGCTTCCTTTTCTGTACTTTATTTCAGTTTATCTTAGCTTATAAAGACTGCCATCTCTTTATTGAGCTCATAGATTTGAAGTGAAGGTTTTCTTTCTATCTTGCATTAAGCCCTACACTCAGCTGTATTTGGCAATCAAGATTAATGTTCTTCATCCTCTCCTTTAAAATTACTTGATCTGATTTTTTTTTTTTCTGAAAGCACTGTTTCATTTGAATGTATGATGAGTTGTTTATTGCATTAATCATTGAAGGGATCCCATTGTTCCAAGCATACCTACACATTATTTTAAGTTACCAAGCATCCTTAGTCTACAACCCTAAAGAGTTTCTTGGAGTGATAACAAATTGGCGCCGTTGTCGGGGAAACACAATTTAAGTTCTGCTTTCCTAGGATATGACACAGAGCTGATCTTTAATGATAGACAAAGATTAGACATCTTAATTGGTTGTAATTATCTATATGGCGACTCCACAAGTTCATCATGGCTCCTAAGAGGTTCAGTACTAGGGCGAATCCTCAAGAATCACCTTCACACTAGTGTCCAATCCAGAACTAATTCTCAGGAAAGGAAAGACAATTCAAGGTCAAGCTTCAAAATTAGATACATAAGGTAATCCTCTTTTTAGTTCTAGAAAATCTAATACAGAAAAAAATGAATTCTTTTCAAAGAGTACTGATGAAAAAACAACTGTGAACACTGTATAAGAACAAATTTCTTTGTATCAACAAGAAAATAACAACGATGATAAATTGACAGATTCAAATTTGATTGAAAAAGTATCCAAGACTTTAGAAAGAAATCATAGTTATTCTTCTCTTGAGTCTTTTCATTCACAACAAAAAGAAGATCATTTAAACATTTATACTAGCCTCCTTGCTGTTGAACATCTTCTCCAAGAGCTATCTGCTAAAGGTGAAGAAAACTTAGCTGGATAGCTTGCAAATTTTTACAGAGCCTCACATCAGACCTCTTTCCCATTATAAGATTCCCCTCCTTCGCATTCCTCCAGTGTTGAAGACTCGAAAAAGAAACCATCACCTTTCTCAGCCCCGATAGTTATGGCTGCACCACCTCCTTTGACGAAGATGAAACAAATCCTAGCTGCTAGGTATGCACCACTAATATTGCCAAACCCAGTATCATCCATGCTGACAGGAGACTATCAGAAGTATATGCCCAAATTCACAGGTGAAGGCGATGTGTCTGCTGAAGAACATATTGAGGCTTTCTATAGTTATGATGAAAACCTTAATATTGAAGAGGAAGATGTTTGTACACGAGTTTTTGTCCAAAGCTTAGATGGCCATGCTAGGAAATGGTTCAAAGAACTCCCTGCTGGTTCCATAGCTGGAATTGAGCAATTGGATGAGACCTTCTTGAAACATTGGGGTGATAGAAGAGATTTTGTATACTATATCGAAGAATTTGGAAATCTAAGGAAACAAAATAGTGAGTCAGCCTCTGATTTCCCTAAAAGGTTTAACCGGATGTACAGTAAAATACCAACAGAGATAAAACCTTCAGATGCTTCCACCAAAATCACATATTCTGATGCTTTTGACTCAAATTTATGTTTATTATTAAGAGAAAGGAGGTCACCGACACTATCTCTCATGCAAGATGCTACCCTTGAGGTGGAATCAAATATTCTAGCTTCTCAAAAGCTAAAGGGAAATTCTGATAGGAGAAGGCCAAGGAATGAAGCTTCTTCTTCATCAAGTGCTGACCCAAAGTTTGATAAAATGGGTAAGATGCTAGAGTCTCTAACCTCTGAGATATCTAAGCTCAGGATTGAAAATAAACAGCCTGTGAAGGGAAGAGGCACTTATGATTATGTAGGCAGGAACCCAAATCAAAATCCTAACAACTTCAGAAGAAATAATCAACCAACACAGGTTTTGCAAAGAGAAAAGAATCCTACTGAAGATCAGATAATAAAGGCCCCTCTCTAGAATGTTGTGATGGATGAAGATGAAGGTGATTATCAAGAATATGGAGAAGATAATATTCATTGTGTTGGAGAAGAGACAGGGAAATATTATCTGACACAACACGACTATGAAGAAGCATTGATGTATGAACAAACAGAGGATAATTCTATTGATGATGGCATTTTCACGACAGAAGATAAGAATAGATATAATCTCCGATCTAAGTTTGATACTGCCCAACAGAACACACCAGCCTCTCCTGAAAAGAGCACAGCCCCTGTTAAGTAAAAAGATCAGACATCAGAGAATCAACAAACAGATCCCTCAAAAGCGAAAGCATCAACTCCTCCCAAGAAGACTATTGCCCTGTCAAGCATCAAACTCCAGAAAGTCAGGCCCCTATTGAACAACAAAGAAATCAAAAAGATCCTTTGAATGAGGTAAAGGTCTCTAATAAATCCCTTGATAAAGTCCCATATTCATTCAATTTTGAGGCTGAAATACAGAAAATTAAAATTCCTATTCCTCTAGTTGAGTTAATAAAAAATGAAATGTTAAAAAAGGATATCCTCAAAACTCTAGATCCCAAATCTATATCCCCTTCCGCTGATATTCTCAACATATATGATGAAAAGCCAACCATTACTCTAGGCCAAATGATAGAAGACATAGATGAAAGTTTTCCTCCCTTTTACATCTCTCTAAATATTCATGAGAAAACATTACATAACTGTTTGTTGGACTCTGGTGCTTCTCACAATTTAATGCCAAAGGTGGTCATGGATGATCTTGGGATAGAGATCACCAAGTCTTACCATGATCTTTTCTCTTTTGACTCTTGAAAATTCAAATGTCTTGGAATGATCAAGGACTTGGTTGTAACTTTAACCCAAGCATCCATGAAGACTATGGTTATGGATATAGTAGTGGTAGACATACCACCTAAATTTGGATGTCTGTTATCAAGATCGTGAATGAAGAGGCTAGGTGACACTCTTCAAATGGATCTCTCTTACACTACTATCCCTGTTTTTGGAGGGGTAAACAGAAGGTTATACAGGGAATCACAGTTGGCATATGTAATTAGTGATGAAAAAAATCCATCCAATCATCCTATCTATTCTATCGACACAGGTATGGGATCTTGTATTTTGCAAATTGATGATTCATTACCAAATGCATTGCTGCTCATAAAGCCCGCAGTTCAGTCCACAGAACTAGCAGAGGACAATCTTTGGACCATGTTATTTGATGGTGCTTGTACCAAAGAATCAGTAGGAGCAGGGGTGGTATTGATTTCCCCTTCTAAGAAAACTTCTCATTTGTCCTTTAAACTTGATTTTAAAGTGACTAATAATATTGCTGAGTATGAGGTACTACTTCTGGGGTTAAATGCAACCCAAGAGATGGAGATTAAAATATTGCAGGTATTCGGAGATGCAAATTTAATCATTGAGCAGGTGAATAAGTCCTTTCAAGAAAAACATGTCAGGCTGAAAGCATATAGAGATGAAGTTTTGAGGGCAATTCATACTTTTGTAGATTTTAAAATTTCATATGTACCCAGAGAAATGAATGAATTGGATGATTCATTAGCTATGTCAGCTTGTGATTTCATACCTCCTCTGCCTCATAAATTGAATTACGAAATTCAAGTTAAATATAGGCCATCCCTCCCTGATAATGTGAAAATTTGGAAGGTTTTCAAAGACGATGCTGAACTCACTAGATTTCTTGCAGTGATAGATGAGTTTGCAGATTTGCAAATTGATCAGGAGAATGAACATGACGATGAAATTGAGAAGCCAAAATTGAGAAGCAAAATCACAGCACATGAAATAGTCCAGCTGTCTACCAACATAATTCCTAAAGGTTTGTTTCCTTTGGAAAGGCTTTTTGATAATAATGATGCGGTTGTCAAATTGGAAAATGGGGAAAAAGATTCAGAAGTTTTGCAATATAATGTAGCCAGTGAACAAGATCCTAAATATGTCAACTTAGCTTCACATTTGACTGAAAAACAAAAGGCTGATTATGGAGAATTTCTAAAGGAGTTTGCAGACATATTTTCTTGGCAATATGATGACTTGAATACTTTCGACACAAAGGTAGCCAGTGAACAAGATCCTAAATATGTCAACTTAGCTTCACATTTGACTGAAAAACAAAAGGATGATTATGGAGAATTGCTAAAGGAGTTTGCAGACATCTTTTCTTGGCAATATGATGACTTGAAGAATTTCGACACAAAGGTGATTCAACATAAGATTCCCTTAAACAAAGATACCAAACCATTTAGGAAGAAAATTAGATCATTTAATCCTTTGTTGCTGCCTACAATGGAAAGGGAAATGAAAAAACTATTGGATGCTCACATCATCATACCTCTCAGATATTCAGAATGGATTGCAAATCTCGTATCGGTCAGAAAGAAGAATGGAGAGATCAGACTCTGCGTCGACTTCAGAAATTTGAATAAGTGCTCTAGGAAGGACAACTACACTCTGCCCAAAATGGAACATATTTTGCAGAAGGTATCAGGATCAAAGGTGATGTCTTTTATTGATGGGTTTTCTGGATGCAACTAGATTGTTGTCCATCCGGATGATAAAGAAACAAATTCTTTTACTACTCCATGGGGTACGTTTATGTACGAAAAGATGCCCTTTGGATTGATGAATGCAGGAGCGACATTCCAAAGGGAAATGGACATTGCTTTCGTTGGAGAGAAAGATAAATTTGTCCTGATATATCTTGATGATATCACTGTTTTTTCGAGCAGCCATGAACTTCATTTGCAACACTTAAAAAAGACATTCCTAAAATGTCGAAGGTATGGAATTTCTCTTAATCCAAAAAAATCAAATTTCGCACTTAAGGAAGGGAAATTACTTGGACATATTGTTTCAACTGATGGGGTGAAAATCGACCCAAAAAGAGTAGAAGCAATTAAAAATCTGTCTCTTCCTATATCAAAGAAGGACATTCAATCTTTCCTTGGGACTATAAACTTTATCAGGAGGTTTATAGTAAACTTTGCAGAACTCACAAAGCATATTACTGCTATGTTAAGAAAGAATTCCGAGGTAAAATGAAATGAAGAAGCCAAACACTCATTCAATGCTATCAAGGAAGAAATTATGACAACCCCTGTTTTGATCAGCCCTGACTTCGCCAAGGAATTTTACATTTTTTCATTTGCTTCAAGAGATACAATTGCAACAGTACTCTTGCAGAAAAATGTCGATGATCAGGAGCAACCGGTTGCCTTCTTCAGTAAAGTCTTGAGGGATGCAGAGGTAAAGTATGAATTATTGGAGAAAAAAGCATATGCACTTATCAAGTCATTAAAAGATTTAAGAGTTTACATCCTTCAAGCCAAGGTAATAGCTTATGTACCCTCTAGTTCAGTTAAATATGTGCTTGTACAACCCGACATAGATGGGAAAAGAAGTAAGTGGATAGCAAAGTTAATTGAATTTGATGTTGAAATTAAACCAGCAAAACTTGTGAAGGGTCAAGGCCTTGCCAAACTTCTGGCAAAAGAAAATTGTAAACTGCTCGAAATAAATTTGGTAAGTGTTAATGCAGATAATGTTAAGTCTTCAGAGGATAAAAGAGGTGAGGAAATGCAGGTCTCAACTCACCTAGATAATTGCAAATGGTACAGTCACATTATTCATTTTTTGTGAACTTTATCAGTCCCTTCAGATTTGACAAAAACACAAGGAAGGGATTTAAAGCTCAAAGCCATGAATTTCTGCATCAATGACAACTTATTGTTCTGGAAAAATCCAATAGGTTTATTATTGAGGTGCATAAACCAAGAAGAAGAAGCTAAGGTCATGATTGAGCTCCATAATAGTGAATGTGGAGGACATCACTATTGGAAGACCACCACACATAAAATCTTAAGATCTGGTTATTACTGGCCATCCTTATTTTCAGATGTGTGTGAGTTTGTGAGAACATGTGACAAGTGTCAAAGATTTGAAGGCAAACAACAACTGAAGTCTCTTCCCCTCAGACCTATAGTGGTCACAGGTCCCTTCCAACAATGGGGTCTAGATTTCATAGGTGAGATTCACTCGCCTTCTAGTATTCAGCACAGGTGGATCCTTATTGTCACCGATTATTTTACAAAGTGGATTGAGGCTATTCCTACCAGGAACGCCAATCATACTGTCATCATAAATTTTCTGCAAGAAAACATATTCACCAGATTTGGTTGCCCTAAGAGAATAGTCATTGATAACGATGTTGCATTCAAAGATAAGCACTTGGTAAAATTATGTGAAGAGCTGGGAATTCAGCTAGTACATTTCACTGCTTACTATCCACAAGGAAATGGCTTAGCTGAGTCATTGAATAAGAGTTTGGTCATAATTATAAAGAAGTTGCTTGAAAAAAATACCAGAGGCTGGGATTCCAAGATGAAACTCGCTTTGTGGGCTGACAGAGTTACAAGTAAAAATTCAATTGGTACATCTCCTTTCAAGTTGGTATATGGTACTGAAGCCATATTTCCTGTTCAAATTTAACTGCCAGTTGCAAAGTTTTTACAAGAAACTGATTCTAAACCAAGTGATTTAACTTGGAGAATCCATAATTTGGTAGAGTTGCAGCAAGATAGAGAGTAGCTTTTGAAAAAGACAGAATTACACAGAGGAAAAATGAAGGAGATCTTCGACAAGAAAGTCAAACCAAATATCTTCAAAACAGGGGAACTAGTCTTAAAATGATATGTAGCAAGGCAAGAGAAGGTGAAACACGACAAATTTGATGCTCTTTGGACATGTCCTTTTGTCATAACAATAGTTCAGTAGAACAATACCTTTATTCTCCAAAATCTTGCAGGTGAGGAAGTAGCAGGTGGCCCTTTCAACGGGCGTTTTCTAAAGACTTATTTTTCATAAGGCTTTTCTTAAAGCCCTTCTTTACTTGTACATATTATTTTCAGTTCTGTTTTCTTTGTTTTTATCACTTGAATAACTCCATGCCCAATGGTACTAAGAAAAACTATTTTTCAAATTTTTAAATTGTAATAAAGGCTACTGAGTCTAGCTAGGTTCTTGGTGACCTCACAGGTAGGTGTCCATCCCAGTTGGAGCCAAATGTTAGCTCCCAAAATGAATCAGTTGTTAATATTATGGTAGCTGCAGGAGGTATTTACCCCCATGTGTGAACTTGACAAGAATAGAAGACTACAGAAAGCAAGAGAAACCCTAATGAGTTGGCTAATAACCTTAGAAGCCTTGTCTTCTCAAGAAGATAATTTATATTAGGCTATTATCCTCCAAGAGAAGAAGTCGACTAGAATTAATAATAATATACTAAACATACACATACCCAGAAGGAGAAGTCGGCCCCAACAAACTGGCAAGATTACTATAAATACAGGGCGCCAGTTCTCATTTGACAACATCTCAGAATTGCAGTTTCCCAGTTGGTGTGCACTGCAGTTGCAGTCTGGTGCGCAGGTTTGGAGGAGGGTTGCAGGTGCAGCTGCAGCAACAACTAGTTTCAGTATTGGCTTGGATATCTCTTGGCTAGGGTTTGGAACATATGATCATTATTTTGTGATGTGCTATCCTTGGGGATTGATGCACTAATCTTTATTTGGCTATCTAGCCTAGGGTTTTCTTCCAGAGGAATTCTCAGTCAAGGTTAAGGTGCTCGGAGGGAGGCTTTGACCTGTGGTTGGGTGACGAGGGTATCATCAATGGTAAAATGAGCACATCATCTTCTATATTCTAACAGGTTATGGGCCCACACCCCTTCAGTCAGCCTAAAACGCTGGAAGGAAACATAGTCGCTAGATATTGAGCTCGTTGAGGAACTGTCGCTAGGGTTACTAGCAGGAGCAGCTTCCATAAGCACTGCAGCTAGGGTTACTAGCAGAAGCAGTTAAAGAAACCCTAAACCTCTTTTTGAGGCACCTTAAGTGACGAGATTGACCTAATCTCTGGATAGATCAGTGTGCCCTAGCCCAGCGCATCTCCTGGTACTCTCAGAAGGCCAAGATGTGAAGTTTGGATTTCTGGTCAAATCTAGGATTTGACCAAGACAAGCAAGCCATGACGAACTCTATGAAGTCTGAGAACAAGCTAGATGGAGCCTCTAACTTCAGAGCATGGAAGACAAGGATTGACCTCATCCTTTCTAAGAATAAAGTGTTGGATATTGTGAAAGGAAAGATCGTGAAGCCAGAGTTTAAAGAAGGAGAAGAGAAGGAACCGCAGAACGTTGCAGCTATGGAGAATTTCAAGGACATTGACATCAATTCCATGAGTATCATAGTGGATTCTATAGAATACCACTTGATACCCTACATATCCCATATTGACTCATCAAAGAAGATGTACGATGCCCTAACAAATCTCTTCTCAGTCAGAAACATTGGACAAGTTATGAGTCTGAAGAATGAGCTCCGTGACATGAAGATGAATGATGACGACATCATAACATCATACTTTGTAAGGATCTCCTAGCTA